>CM035408.1:181253504-181306004 GCA_020310875.1 Ceratopteris richardii | reverse complement strand
AAAAGACTTGTTCTAAGAACATTGTCACTTGGCTTTTTAAGAAGATTTCATACAAGATTTCCTTAGAATCAATTTTGTGTTCAATTTCAGAGATTAAAATCTCTTTCAAAATTCTTTTTGGTTTCTTTGTTTGTTTTTCATCAGTTTGAGTTTCAATTGGTTTATCAATATTCATGTTCAATGTGTTTTCATCAGTATGTTTTGCTTGATTTTGTTCACTCACCATTGGTTTTTTACCTTATTTTATTTCTCTTCTTCTTTGTTGGTTTAATTTAGACCTTTCCCATAGCTTTCCAATTCGTTTTGGTTTCTTCATCTTGTTTTCATCTCGTTTCCTCTTCTCCTTACATTGGCAACATGGGAATGTATGGAGAATTGCTCAAACCCTCTCTACTATGTTGGTTGAGATCTTCTAGGTAGAATTCCTTATGGATTTTTTGTTTCCTAAACTCCTTTCAACCTAGGTTTTCATGGGCTTTGATTCTTGCATACAAATCCGATTGCTAATCGAATCACATAGGGAATCAAATTTTGGTCAGCTAAACCATAAAGTTTTGTGAGTTCCTTGAAGGCATCTAAATACTCAGTCATGTTAACCCAATGAATTTTCCCTTTTCCTTTAACAAGGTTTCTACTACTTTTTGTCCTTGGTTTTTATGCATCATTCGTTTGAAAAAATCTTCCATCTTCTTCTTATATTCAAGTCATGAACACTACAAACCCTTTAGGAAATGACACTGGAGTATTCTTGATTAACCATTTTTGTTAAGTTATAATGTTTAGTTCTCTATTAGAGTCCTCGAAGAAGAAAACAAATAGCTATTCAATAGGTATTAAATATGATTGACCACTAAGCTTGTGCTCTCCTAGTGAGCCTTAATCGAGTTCTTTAAGATTTAGTGTGGCTGTCTAGGGCTATGACATAGCGCGATAACAACTTTATCACTGAGCTACGCTTGCCACATCTCCAAAGAGCTGAAGCAAGCAGTCCTTTCACTACTTGAGAGGCAAAATTGGAAGCATACAGGCTCTGGATAGTGTAGTTTATGGGGTGTGTAAGAGTAATAGCTACCCATTGATGGGAGTGGCTAACAAAGGTGTCTTCAATGAGGTGTCCAATAGCATAAGACATCCCAATAAGAGGTGGGCCTAGGGGTGATAAGTGAAAAACCAAGTATGTCTATTAGAAAGAGAACCGAGATTGGTAGTCAGATTAGCACCATGATCTTCGACTCAAGTAAGCATAAAATATGAGGGACAAATCAAACATTAGCTCTTTTCATATTTATTTATCTATACAATTATCCTATTTAATATATATATTTATTTATATATTCTGATTTATTATATATGTATATGTGTATGTGTATGTGTATATATATTTAATTTGATAAAAACCTTAAAATCCTATTTTTATATATCTAATTATATATATTTAACTTATTTGTTTAAAATACTAGCTCTTTTGATATTTATTTATCTATACAACTATCCTATTTTTTATGTTTATTTATTTATATATTCTGATTTTTTTCTTAATTTTTTCTTTATTTTTTCCTTGTATAAATTTAATTGAATTATATGTATGTAAAAACCCTAAAACCCTAATCCTAAAGAGCTAGACCTAAAATATGTATATGTGTGTATGCATGTGTATATACATGTATATATGTATATGTATTATATGTGTATGTGTGTATATATTTTATGCATGTGTAAAAACCCTAAGACCCTAATCATAAAGACCTAGACCTAAAACATGTATATGTGTGTATGCATGTGTATATATATGTGTATGTGTATATGTGTATATACATAGGTATATATGTATATGTGTACGTGTATGTGTATATATATTTAATTTATTTATTTAAAACACTAGCTCTTTTAATATTTATTTATCTATACAATTATGCTATTGTGTGTATATGTATATATATATATATATATATATATATATATATATATATATATATATATATATATATATATATATATATATATATATATATATATATATATATATATATATATATATATATATATACATAATTATTTATATATTTTGATTTATTATATACGTATATGTTTATATATATTTAATTTGACAAAAAATCTTAAAATCCTATTTTTATATATTTAATTATATATATTTGATTAATTTATTTAAAACACTAGCTCTTTTGATATTTATTTATCTATAGAAGTATCCTATTATATATATATATATATATATATATATATATATATATATATATATATATATATATATATATATATATATATATATATATATATATATATATATATTCTGATTTTTTTCTTAATTTTTACTTTATTTTTTCTTTATATAAATTTAATTGAATTATATGTACGTAAAAACCCTAAAATCATAATCCTAAATATCTAGACCTAAACACTAGCTATTTTCATATTTAATTTCATATTTAAATTTGTATGCTAAAATCGTATATGTGTGTGTGTATGTATGCATGTGTGTATATGTGTGTGTATATGTGTGTGTGTGTGTATATGTGCATGTTTGTATATGTGTGTGTGTGTATGTATGCATGTGTGAACATCTAAAAAACCCAAATCCTATTTTTATATATTTAATTTGCATGCTTGTATATGTGTGTACCTATGTATGGATATGTATATGCATGCATGTGTGTATATGTGTGTGTGTATGTATGCATATGTGTACATGTGTGTGTATGTATGTGTGTGTATATGTATGCATGTGTGTATATGTGTGTGTATGTATGTGTGTGTATGTATGCATGTGTGTACATGTGTTTGTGTATGTATGCATGTGTGTACATGTGTGTGTATGTGTGTGTGTATGTATGCATGTGTGTATATGTGTATGTGTGTGTGTGTATGCATGTGTGTATGTATGCATGTGTGTATATGTGTGTGTATGTATGTGTGTGTGTATATTTGTGTTTATGTATGCATGTGTGTATATGTGTGTTTATGTATGCATGTGTGTACATGTGTGTGTGTATGTATGCATGTGTGTATGTATGCATGTGTGTACATGTGTGTGTATGTATGCATGCATGTGTGTATATGTGTGTATGTATGCATGTGTGTACATGTGTGTGTGTATGTATGCATGTGTGTACATGTGTGTGTGTATGTAGGCATGTGTGTACATGTGTGTGTATGTATGCCTGTGTGTGTATGTATGCATGTGTGTACATGTGTGTGTATATGCATGTATGTATGCATGTGTGTACATGTGTGTGTATGTATGCATGTGTGTACATGTGTGTGTGTATGTATGCATGTGTGTACATCTGTGTGTATGTATGTGTGTGTGTGTATATGTGTATGTGTGTGTATGTATGCATGTGTGTATATGTGTGTATGTATGTGTATATGTGTGTGTATGTATGCATGTGTGTATATGTGTGTGTACGTATGCATGCGTGTACATGTGTGTGTGTATGTATGTGCATGTGTGTGTGTGTGTATGTATGCATGTGTGTACATGTGTGTGTATGTATGCGTGCATGTGTGTATATGTGTGTATGTATGCATGTATGTACATGTGTGTGTGTATGTATGCATGTGTGTACATGTGTGTGTGTGTATGTATGCATGTATGTACATGTGTGTGTATGTATGTGTGTGTATGTATGCATGTGTGTATATGTGTATGTGTGTGTATGTATGCATCTGTGTATATTTGTGTGTATGTATGCATGTGTGTATATATGTGTGTATGTATGTGTGTGTATGTATGCATGTGTGTATATGTGTGTGTGTATGTATGCGTGTGTGTACAAGTGTGTGTATGTATGCATGTGTGTGTACGTATGCATGTGTGTACATGTGCGTGTTTGTATGCATGCATGTGTGTATATGTGTGTATGTATGTATGAATATGTATGTGTATGCATGTGTGTATATGTGTTTGTGTATATGCATGTGTGTATGTGTGTGTGTATGTATTTCTATATATATCTCTCTCTTTATCTCTCTCTCTATCTTTCTTTTTTTCATGTCTCTTTATCTCTCTCTATCTTTCTCTCTGTTTATTTCTTTCTCTATCTTCCTCTCTTTCATCTCTCTTTATCTCTCTCTATCTTTCTCTCTCTCTTTCTCTCTCTATCTCTCTCTATCAATAGAGAATAAAACAATCACTTATAGGTATGTCCTTCTTTTGGATCGTTGTCATCAAAGCATAATGTATGTCGTCTATCGTCGAATTCCAAAGGATCGATGCCAAAATACTTCTGTAAAATCAAAGAGAAGAAAAAAGATAAAACATAAAGCATAGAGAAAGACAAAGGGTAAAAGTACGCGTTCCACTTACCAAGATGTGAGATCAAGAGAGAGTGTGTGTGTGTGCGTAGAGAGAAAGATCTATGTGTGTGTGTGCACAAGACAATGCAGGTCACAATTTGGTTCATGCGTGCAAGTTCGACAGAAGCAAGCAGTACTCAGTTTAAAACACGCAAAACATGTTGATTTTTGCTCTCGGGTTCCCAACACGTTTAAAACACAGCGTGGGTATAGACATTGGTATAAGCGTCGGTAATTTCGAGTAAATTACCGATGTTTATACCGACACCTATACTCATACCTATATTGACGCCCATACGGGTGGTTGCGAAATATCCTGACGATCCGTTTTAAACAATCATACCGACAGTCAAGTGACCATCGGTATGCTTAATTTCATTTTTCTAACATTTATACCGATGCCGAGTGTGATCGTCGGTATAGGCAGCGTCGATATGTCCCTCATATGTTGTAGTTCTTCGGTTCATGTAAGCATAAAATATCAAGGACAAATCAAACATCCACTTTAGCTCTAATATAGGATTCGTTATGCACTTAGTATTGCGAGAAAGTAATTTCATGGAATTCATGGTTAGAAAATGAAAGAAAGAATAATAACTTAACTGAAAACACACACTACTGAAGATGTCAGACAAACTTGAAACAAGAGAACATCATTTTCTGCAGTTATTGAGGTTCTGATCGTGAAGCGAGATTTTAACAAATATTGCGCAATGGCTGAGCCTCCCATGCGTTTTCGGGAGGTGACGTGACTGCAGCAAAGGACTACATGTCATTCTATTTTGACGTGCGAGCTAACGTCATGTCAGGTCTTCATATTTTGACATTCTCATGCGCTGGCGATTTTGAAGTCTTCATAGAGACGGTGGCTCAACCTCGCATGCGTTTTCAGGAGGACATTTGATTCTCTTTTGACGTGCGGTCACGTTGTCCGAGGCTCCGGAGCTTGGGGATGAAAGTCCGGAGCTTATGCTGGACCTGGAAGCGGGTGGTCTTAAATATGATGGGCGCACTCTAACGTGATGTCTTCATAGTTTCACATTCTCAACACCTTCAATCTCCACCTCCGACTTCGACACATTCCTCAAATTTTGATTATCAGCATGAGCATATTTAGGCTCTTCACTGTAGTTGAAGGGTTGCCATGGCATGGCGTCCACCGTCTTACTAATCCAAATGTAATTATGTATGTTGAGGGCCAAACTTCCAACTTCTCAGACCCAATTCAGATTGCACGCCAATCGTTAGGAACTTGCGGATGAGACTCCGGAGCTTATGCTGGAAGCGGGCTGTCTTAAGTATGATGCGCGCGCACTCTAACGTGATGTCTTCAATCTCCAGCTCTGAATTCAACACATTCCTCAGATTTTCATCATCAGCATGAGCATATTTTGGCTCTTCACTGTAGTTGAAGAATTGCGATGGCGTATGTGTGTGTTCTTATTGAGTGTGTCTGTTCTTATTGGTGCAAGAACTTTGTTCTTATTGAGTGTGTGTGTTGGTGTGTGTATGTGTGTTGAGTGTGTGTGTGGGTGTGTGTATGTGTGCCAGAGATGCTCGGCTCTCATGAATGGACATCAAAGGCTAGCTTTAATGCCTATTTTTGGCATCAATTTGAAATTTATCTTTCATTCCTTTGCACGGTCTTTTTTTCCATCAGACCCACCCGCACAACTTTTGGACGGCCTTCTTTCCACACACACACACAAATTCTTTTCCACACGCACACAAAAGATAAGCACATTTCTGCACACACACACAAAAGACACATATTTCACGTAATTAGCGTCCTCTATCTCGCTGCATAGTCAATCTTTTATGTTTACATCATCTTATTGTTGATCCACACGGAAAATGCATACACACAGTATTTTATTCTTTCCTTTCTCATCAAAACCTATACAGAAAGTTTTGCATGCATTTCACTCTCCTCCAAACACACACTATCCAATACCAATCATACAGTGCATCTGTTTCAATCGCACACTTATCAACATTCAATCAGAGTTCTTAGATCATGAATGGTAAGAAGAAGCAAAAAAATGCTATCTTTTTATCTTCAAGAACCCAAAAAATGCTTCTCGAATACATCTTTTCTTTTCTTTATAGGGTGTAAAATCGTCAATGCAAAAGAAGTTTTTTTTTTTTATTTCAAGAAGCTTGCCATACTCCTCCTCTGCATTGTGGGATTTGGGGGGTCTCATGGGCACTAGTCCCATTCACTTGTAACTTTTTCTCTTTATTATAATTAAAGTCTGGGAGATTAGGCTAAGGCCGAACTTTCTTTATTTAAAAAAAAAAAATTCAAGAAGCTACGCTTCCTATATGGGTAATACCGAGAGTCGTTAATCCTATTATATGAATAGTAAAGTTCCTCTCACAGAGGGTCTATAATCCTATTGTATTTTTGGGAGTTCTTGAACAAAAATATGGAGTAATAAGAATAGCATCCACTCTCATATGGAGGACTCATAGAAGAATACCTTGATTATAGATAAGGAAAATCTTGAAAACTGGCATCACCAACTCAATGACAACTAGTCATAGGAGTTTCTCACGGTCCGAAACTAGCACAAGAGATCCTTAAAAGGTAGATGAGCAGCAACTAGGAGTCTCCTTGATTATCTTTGAAGCATGTGCAATAATTGCCTAATAGGTAGTTTCTTTTTTTTTTTAAACAATGCCAATAGTGCAGTGCAAGTGATAATCGAGGGTCGGTGGTTGATGTGAAATACCCCGGTTACCTTCTTTAAAAGGCATCCTGGATTCAATCCAAGGGAAGCAAAGCATACCAAGGGAATCCAAGGGAAGCAAAGCATACCAAGGTTTCAGTGTGGATTGAATTGCCAGATTTACCTCATGAGTTCTATCATTGGGTGTACAAATTAGGAATGCTCATTGGTAAGGTTTTGGGATAGAGACAAAGAAATGGTATGAATCCCAAGTGGGGTCCTCAAATCATGGTAGAAGTAGATTTAGCAAAATATATTAAGACTTCTTTGATCATTTAAAATTCTCATGGTTTCAAGCTTCATGAACAAAAAATTATCTATAGGAATATGCCTGATGCTTGTTTTCATTGCCATAAGCAAGGAGACATTATCAAAGATTGTCCTATTTTAAATCAAAACAAAGAGGAGCAAGGTAAAGTAGACTCAGGACTATTAAGAGACACTGGACTGTTTGAGAGTAAGGAATTTCCCAAAACTTTAGGTAACCCCTTTAAAAAGGTTGCTCCTAAACCTCAAAGGATGAAATATTTTTGGAATAATTCTTATGATGTATTATTAGATAATGTTTTTAATCCTCTTCAAAAGATAAAAAAAGAAGTTCATATTGAAGTTCACGCTGAGATGGAGGGTAAAAATTTATATCATAAGGAAGACCAAGACACTCATAAATTTGGTAATAGCACTGCCTCTCACTATTCTGATGAAAGGGATTACTCAAATCCTTGAGGTACTTATGATAGCTTCACAAAACAACTAAATAGACCTGGACATGAAAAGATAAGTGAGTATCAATCAAACAAAGTGGTCTCTGAAGATGCCCAATGACTCAGTATGAGGAAGAGATACCTTTTGTGGAAAGTTCCTCTAAATAAAAACGAAAGGAAATTGTTAGAATGTCAGGCTCTCTCCTAAAGCCTTCAAAAAGCTATAAAAAATAATGTTTATGCTTATTCAAATTTTGACCATAACGTTGACTTGAACATGACACATTTGAGTGCATATGCCAATAAATGCGAGATTTTATTCTTAGAGGTTTACAACAAACATGATTAGGCCCTCTTACGTCCCTCTCGTCGCCCCTCTTTTATAGATAGTTAACGTGTTTGTACCTACTTGACCTAGCACCTAAGATATAAATTACCTAAGGTCTTTTACACACATAATAGAATTGTATACCTTCAGAATGAGTTATCAATCACTCCAAATGTACTAGTTTCTCAATCAATCACATATTCAGCTATCAATCAATAACGTTTCAGACTTGACCATAACATTGACTTGAAAATGACGCAATTGAATGCATATGCCAATAACACATGATGGTGATGTTCTATAAAATGTATCCAATACTTGGAAAATGATAACAGTAATCATAACCATAACCTAAACCATTATGCGAGGATGCATGGATCTTGCAATACTTGGAAAATGATAACAGTAATCATAACCATAACCTAAACCATTATGCGAGGATGCATGGATCTTGCAAGGACTTTGTGAATTCCTTAGAGAAATAATCTCCCCCTCCATCAAACCTTAGGGTTTTCACTTGATAACCTATTTCCTTATCAACTTCATTCTTGAACATTTGAAAAATGGAGAACACATTTGATTTCTGTTTAATGATATAGATTCATGCCTTTCTTGAGATGTCATCAATGAATGTGAAAAAGTACCTTGTTCCACCTAAGGAAATCTCCTTGTCAGGGCTCAAAAGATTTGTGTATATGAACTCCATAGTCTTTGTTGATTTCACTACAACGGATCGGCCATTTACCGAGGGAAATGAACATGCACACTTTTGTATGCGCCGGTATGGGTGTCGGTATAGGCATTGGTATAGGTGTCGGTATATGCATTGGTATTACCGATGCTCATATCGGCGGTTGTACCGATGGCTTTGCTGGGTGTACCGTTGCGTATACCGGTGTGCCCTGGGTGTACCGACGCTTATTCTGATGGCATTACTGGGAGTACCTTCGCTTATACTTACAACCATATCTGCAATTTTTTTTTTGGGCAGAGTGTGTTGTCTTTTGCTACAGCAACATTACCATGATGCTGCTTAGCAAAAGACAATACACTCTATCCAAAAAAACAAACGAGTATATGTGATGTGTACTCTAATGTCAACCAAAATATGATTTCATAAAACAGAATATTATTGGACACAAAAGAGATAATCAGAATGAACCATGAACCATGAACCATTTACAAAAGGAGTTATATATTTCATAAATGAAGCATGTACAAGAGTGTGGCAAACCACTGTCATATATGATGCTTTTACAAAATGTGGCAAAGGATTGCATTACCATATAAATATCAAATACAAAATTTTGGTGTGCCACTGCCATAAACATGCAAAGAACGTTCCATATCAACAGTCCTGCAACAAAGAACATTAATGAAATGAGATAAATTCACATGAAATTTACAAACAACAAGTGGAAATTAAGTTTATAAATTCATCACCTCATCGCAAACGCTCCCATGAAATGACCGCACTGCGTCCCTCCAAGTCCTCCAATAGTGCAGTCAATCCATGAAATATCCATAAGCCTCCTGCGTTCGTGTTGGAGGACGACCCATTACCAGCTCCTGCAACGAATATACAAAACATTAGAGGAACATACATGAGAAGCTTAACACAAACAAGTTCAATAAACCAAATGGTACTTACAAGCTCGTGACACATCATGTCATATCCGTCGCTGCCCAAATATGACGGTCCAACCGTATCTAAATGGGTGGCCGCGGCATCTCGCTACTGGCGATATCGGTCAGGATTTTGCTGCTTCTCGTCGCGAATCATATCCCACTCCTCATCATCTAACCATATAGGTTGTGGTAAGCCTACTCTAAAAGCATCACGAGCCTCAGATCGTTGATGGGACATAACTTCACGTGCAGTGTGCAGAATCCACTCTGAACTGACAAGATGGGCAGTCTCTGTGATATAATTCTTCTGATATTTATCTTGTTCACTCCATTTCAACATGATAGAGTGTCCAAACTGTATGGAGGAAAGCTATTGTATACGTGCACGCATTTCTTTTCTAGCCGCATCCATCACTGGAGCTCCATCTCGGATACTATAAACCTTGGAGTCATCATGGTCATGAGCACCCCAAGGTGTACGTGATGCTCCACGTGGCGTACCTACATCTGAGGTACTCATCCTAGAAGTAGAAGTAGGCGACACAACGTCCGTCGCACTGCCTCCATCAATAGCCGCCTCGTCTAGACCTACCTATCGATCCACTTCTAGAACGTCCTGCTCTAGAGCGTGACCTCGACCTATGAGACGGGCCAGCACCGCTATTGTACTAAGGTGTTGAATGCACATGTCTACTACAAGACCCAGTAGGGGATGGCTGAAAAGCTAGTCCTGGTGGAGTCATAAAGCTAGGAGACCCTCCAGTGGGAGTAGCACCACCCACAGGAGTGACGTCGGCAGGAATGACACTAGCAGGAGTGACACCAGTGGGAGTGAGGCCCACAAGAGTGAGACCAACAGGAGTGAGGCCACCAAGAGTGAGGCAGGGGGGAGTGCTACCACGAACGATCCTTCACGTAAAACATGTCCATCAGGAAAATATCTATGGTGTCCTTCATAGAGAGTTTTACGCAGTGCTTTGGAATAGCGTGCTTCAAGTCGTGGTCTGCATAAAGGACAAGCATGGTAACCCAAAATCGATAAACCTGAACATTCAACATAACTAGGCCATTCATGCATCGTCCACATAAGTATGCCTTGCACTCGCACGTATCGTCTTCGTATAGGTTGAGACATGTCACGCACAGTAATCCCATCCCATAAAATGCGTAGTTCTTCCACAAATGGTGCAAGATATACATCCATGTCTTTTACCTTATACTTACCTGGTACAATAAGAGCTAATAATAAATGACCTTTCTTTGTGTCCAGCCATGGTGGGATGTTATAATTGACCAAAGATATAGGCCATGTGCTCCATGAAGAGTTGCATAAGCCAAATGGATTTACTCCATCCATAGCTAGGCCTAGAAGTATGGACCTAGGCTCACTCCACTTACTATCTATGTGCTTCCAAGCATCAAAGTCAGCAGGCACTCGCATTACACCATCTGTAGACCTGCTCTTTGCATGCCATGACATTAACTTAGCTATAGATTTGCATCTAAACATGGTTCATGGAATAATAGGAAAGTGACGAAGAACCTTTGGGGGGATTGCTTCGCCTACAAGGTCTTCTCTAACTCTATTTGCTCCACACTTTGGACATACGTGGAGATCGCATACTCATTCCAAAAGAGGATGCAATTATTCGGACAAGCATGAATCGTAGTGTAATCCATTCCAATGGACTGTAAAAGTTTTTTTGCATCTCCACGTGTTGGAGGCATGTCATTGCCCTCTAGCAAAAGTTGATCTTTAAGAAGCCTGCAATAAGCAATTAGAACGATATTAGTAAATATAGTTATTTTGATACAACAATGAAAGTTTATTTCAAATCCACTTACCTGAACAATTCAGTGATACTACCACCTGACCATCCATAAATGGATTGCAGATTGAGCATCACGAGTGACGCACATAGTACAAATATCTTTGCTCCATTGTAAAGTGGTAAATGAGCTAGTCTTTACATGTTTTCATTTTCTTCAGCGACTTCTGATCACCGAAATTTTGTTGTGTCCATTAAACGGTCGACATCTTCTCCACCATCATGATCTTCATCCATCTCATAAAATGCTTCGAGCATTTCTTCCATATGTTCATTTCGTGTAATGCTATTAGTACTTGCTTGTACGTCTAACTCCTTTTTTGTTCTCTTTTGTCCACCAGAGGTTACCAATGCAATGTCATTTGGGTCCATCTACTCACCTAGGAGACCATGCAAATGGTAGCGTAGGTTTTCTAGTCGACTTTTATTAAAGGATCCATACTCTCTAACATGTGCAGTACAAATCCATCATTTTCGATAAATTTGATACTTGCACTGAGTGCAAGGACATGCAATTTTCTCCTTCGGATCCAAACTAGACATCTGATACAATATGGATATTTTAGAACATTTGATTTTTTATTAAACCTAAAAATCATACTCCTATAGACTTAAACCTGAAATACTAAAACCTAAATACTTAAACACCTAAAAAAACCTAAAACCCTAATACTAAAGACCTATATATGTGTATATGTGTTATATGTATTATATATATGTATTATATATATATATATCTATTGCTTATATAATTAAAATCCTATTTTTATATATTTATTATATATATTTAATTTATTTATTTAAAATACTAATTCTTTTTATATTTATTTATTTGTATAATTATCCTATTTTATTTAAATATTCATATTCTTTTCTTAATTTTTTTATATTTTCTCTTTATATAAATTTAATTGAGCTATATGTATGCCTAAACCCTAAAACCCTAATCTTAAAGATCTAAACCTAAAATATGTATATTTATGTATGCATGTGTATATACATGTATATATGTATTCTACACATATGTGTATATATGTTATGCAGGTGTTAAAACCCTAAAACCCTACTCAAAAAGACCTAGACCTAAAACATGTGTGTATGTGTATGCATGTGTATAGATATGTGTATGTGTACATACATGTGTATATAGATATGTGTATAAGTATATGTGTGCATGTGCATGTGTATGTGTATATATATTTACTTTGATTTTATTTACTTATATATGCAGATTTTTTCCTTAATTAATCCTATTTTTATATATTTAATCATATATATTTAATCATATATATTTAATTTGTTTATTTAAAACACTATTTCTTTTTATATTTATTTATCTATATAATTATCCTATTATATATATATATATATATATATATATATATATATATATATATATATATATATATATATATATATATATATATATATATATATATATATATATATAATTTTTTTCTATATTTTCTCTTTATATAAATTTAATTGAATTATATGTATGCCTAAACCCTAAAACCATAATCTTAAACATCTAGACCTAAAATATGTATATTTCTGTATGCATGTGTATATACATGTATATCTGTATTATATGTGTATGTGTATGTGTGTATATATGTTATGGAGGTGTTAAAACCCTAAAACCCTAATCACAAAGACCTAGACCTAAAACATGTATATATGTGTATGCATGTGTATATATATGTCTATGTGTATATATATGTGTAAATACATATGTGTATAAGTATATGTGTGTATGTGTATGTGTATATATATTTACTCTGATGAAAATCCTTAAAGTTAAACCTATTTTTATATATTTAATTATATATAATTAATTAATTTATTTAAACACTAGTTGTTTTCATATTTATTAATCTATATAATAATCCTATTTTATATATATCTTTATTCATATATTCAAATTTTTTTCTTGTTTTGTTCTATATTTTCTCTTAATATAAATGTAATTGAATTATATGTATGCCTAAACCCTAAAACCCTAATCTTAAAGATCTAGATTATTTGATGTATGTTTAAATAGCCTAAAAATCCTAATCCTACTTTTATATATTTGATGTAAAAAAAACTTTAAAATCAAAATTTTATATATTTAATTATATATATTTAATTAAAACACTAGCTTATGTGCATGTATATGTGTGCATGTGTGTATGTATGTGTGTGTGTGAATGTATGCATGCGTGTATGTGTATGTGTGTCTATGTATGCATGTGTGAGTATATGTGTATGTGTGTGTATGTATGCATGTGTGTGTATGCATTCATGTGTGTGTGCATGCATGTGTGTATGTATGTGTGTGTGTGCATGTGTGTGTGTGTATGCATGCATGTGTGTATATGTGTGTGTATGTATGCATGCATGTGTGTATATGTGTGTGTATGTATGCATGCATGTGTGTATATGTGTGTAAATATGTGTGTGTATGTATGCATGTGTGTACATGTGTGTGTGTGTATGTATGCATATGTGTATATGTGTATGTGTGTGTATGTACGCATGCATGTGTGTATATGTGTGTATGTATGTGTGTGTGTGTGTGCATGTGTCTATATATGTGTGTGTATGAATGTGTGTATCTGTGTGTGTGTATGTGTGTGTATGCATATGTGTATATGTGTGTATGTCTGTGTGTATGTCTGTGTGTA
Source organism: Ceratopteris richardii (assembly GCA_020310875.1). NCBI lineage: Eukaryota > Viridiplantae > Streptophyta > Polypodiopsida > Polypodiales > Pteridaceae > Ceratopteris > Ceratopteris richardii. Next base: position 181,291,796 of record CM035408.1, on the reverse strand, counting down.
TGCATGTGTGTGTATGTATGTCTGTATGCATGTGTGTATATGTGTATATGTGTGTATTCATGCATGTGTGTATATGTGTGTGTATGTATGCATGCATGTGTGTATATTTGTGTGTATGTATGCATGCATGTGTGTATATGTGTGTATGTATGTGTGTGTGTATATGTGTGTGTATGTATGTGTGTATGCATGTGTGTGTATGTGTATGTATGCATATGTGTATATATGTGTGTGTATGTATGTGTGTATGCATGTGTGTGTGTGTATGTATTCATGTGTGTATATTTGTATGTGTGTGTATGCATACATGTGTGTGTATGCATACATGTGTGTATATGTGTGTGTATGTATGCATGCATGTGTGTATATGTGTGTATGTATGCATGTGTGTACATATATGTGTGTATGTATGCATGTGTAGATATGTGTGTGTGTATGTGTGTGTGTGTATGTATGCTCTATCTTCCTATCTCTATCCTCCTCTCTTTCATCTCTCTTTATCTCTCACTCTGTCTCTCTTTATCTCTCTATCTCTCTTTCTCTTCTCTCTCTCTCTCTCTCTCTCTCTCTCTCTCTCTCTCTCTCTCCTCTCTTTCTCTCTCCTCTCTCTCTCTATCTCTCTCTCTCATCTATCTCTCTTTCTCTCTATCAATAGAGAATAAAACAATCACTTACAAGTATGTTCCTCTTTTGGATTGTTATCGTCAAAGCCTAATGTATGTCGTGTATCGTCGAATTCCAAAGAATGGACGCCAAAGAACTGCTGTAAAATCAAAGAGAAGAGAAATTATAAGACCTAAAACATACAGAAAGAAAAAGTCTAAGACTACGTGCACCACTTACCAAGATGTGAGATCTAAACAGAGAGAGAGAGTGTGTGTGTGTGTAGAGAGAGAGATCTGTGTGTGTGTGTGTGCACAAGACAATGCAGGTCGCAATCCGGTTTGCGTGTGCAAGTTCGAGAGAAGACAACCAATGCTCAAACACGTGCAAAAATGTTTAGTTTTGCTCTTGGGCTCGCGGTATGTTTAAAACATGGCCTCAGTATAAGCGCCAGTATAGGCATCGATATGCACGTCAATAACTTCTAATTATCGACGCTTATACGGGCGCCCATACCGGCGGTCACGAGACACCCCGATGATCCATTTTAAATGGTCACACCGATGATCACTTGACCGTCGGTATCTTTAAGTGGACTTTTCAAAGGTTTATACCGACACCGAGAGTGACCGTCGGTATAGGCAACGTCGATATGCCCCTCATATGTTGTAGTGTTTGTATGTAATCCTCTTTCCCTTTTCCACCATCCTCCCTACAGAAATAAGGCTTTTAATGATGGAGAGGTGTTCTTTAGGATTTTGAATTCAAAGAAAAAGTAACTCGACGAGTAAGATTCTACACAACTGAATCTCTCAAAAGTAATAGGGCAAAGGGTCTGCATACTTCAATGTATCTCAAACATTCAACCATACGCGAGAAGCATCTACATGCCAAATCACACCATTATAAATGTAAACAAATAACAAACCTATGTTTAGAATCAATATTCTTCTAATTACAGGAAGAAAATAAGAGTGATGTAGGCTTTCTAGATGTAGATCTTCTCTGTATATTTTTGAGTTCTTGTATAAAATGTACGCAAGACATTAAATTAGAAACCTTTCTAAAATAATATTGAAAATTAGAAGGCCTCTCTACCAGAATATTTATAATTGTCATGATATAAAAATCTCAATGTTGTGCCTAGATTGCCTGCATGAGATATTTATAATAGTTATAATGAACGTTTTTTGTATAGTGAAAGCTATGAAAAGGCTTTAAACCTTCTTTGGAATTCTCTCTAATCGAGTGCAAATGTCTATGGCAAGTGGTGATGCATTTAGTGATGAATAAAAAATCTACAATCCATCTGCCTCGATGAAATTTGTAGATTCAACATATCTTATAACACAACCATTGTTATGTGCAATTATGAATCCCATGTCATTGCGACCCAGTCTATGTACCATCATTGATACAAGATATCCAGCTACAGAAGAGGATGTCTCTGCTTCCCATTCGTTAGAAAGAAAGCGAGTATTTTTACATTTTCCAAAGAACTATTGTGGATGGGTAGCTTCTAGTTGTGAACTTTGGAGTTCTTGCATCGTTTTAGTAGCGTGACATAATCATGATAAGTGGGCTCCCTAGGCATGCTTCTTCTATGTCTATAATGAGAATTGCCCCAATTTGTTGTCGGTAAAGTTTTGTTTCTTTTTTAGCAAACAAAGAAATCGATGTAAATATGTAAAAGAGGCATAATCCCACTGGAAGAGAAGCCGCTAAGACCATAGTCATACAACAAAATGCCCATGGTCCAATAAATCAAATCAAAGAGAAGACAAGATATGACCTTTCCAAGGAGTACAAGGAGAGGGGTATCGCTCCTCTAATTGGGGGGGAAGTTTTTAATGTTAAGAGGCAAAGAGGCATTTTCTAGCAAGGCATCTTGTATATCACTAATACATTTGTAGCTCATCCTTTTAATACCATGAAAGAAGGAAAACAATACGTCCTTCTTTCCACTTTTGAAGACCACCTTGTTCCTGTTTTGCAAGATATGCCAAAGAGTGTGAGCTCTCCACAAGTTCCAGAGAACAATGTCCATTATTTTACAAGACTCCAATAGAATTTCTTTATTGTCAAGTAAGATAGCATGCTTGGAACAATAAGGCGAAAGGCTACCAAAATCTTTTAGCATGATTACAATTCATAAACATGTTGGGTAAATGCTCCATCTTGCCACAAAGAGTAGACAAGCCTTCATTAATTTTACACTTCTTGGCCATGCTACCAGTGCACAGACCATTATGAATTATCACTATTGCAAATATGGGTATTCTATTCTCATTGAAAAAGACGATAAACACTAAAGTCTATACTTCCAATAATTAGGATTCTAGTTAGGGCATCATCTTTTATTTAGTTTGTACTGAATTTTGAGTTCTATTGTTTGCATTAGTACAACATCTCGTTGCCAACTTCCACAGCCTCAATAGGTTTGTCAACGGGGAAGAGTAGCAAGGAATCTTGAAAAATGGACTTTTGATGCAATAAAAAATGTTTATAGGGAAGTTTACAAGTTAGTCAAAGAGATAACAGAACCTATGACTTAGGTCTTTCTAACCATACAAACTACGTTTTTTGGCTTTTGTTCGTTAAGACCAATATCTATGACATATTTATGATTATGGTTAGGATCTTAAAAATGGATATTGATGACAATGGTTAGAATTTTCTAAGTTTTAGACACTTTTATGGTTTCTCTTATTGTTTTTGAATCTTGAATACATTTATGGTTATCTTTTGCATGTATTACAATGTTTTAGCCTATGTACCCTCTATACATGTATTGACATGTATAGTGGTGTTAACCTCTCTTCCCTCCAGTCAAGTGAGGGATAGGAGTAGGTGAATCGACGGTTCTTGGATGGAAAATTTTAAATTTCTCTAAATTCCTTAATCTATCCTTCACTCTCAATAGTGCCTAAGATACCATAGAGAATATCACAACATTTCATCACTATTCGGTTGAACAAGTAACTCTACAACTTGCAATACTTTTACACAGACTTTGGGTTACACAGGTACTTATACACTAGAATATGACTATCTTCAATGTGCCAGTATGTATCAAACTAATAGAATATACAATGAATCAATTACATAGAGTTTCCTCAAACACAGGTGCCTATAGTACTACTGCCTGAGACTCCAGCATATCTAGTACCTGCCTTCTACAAAGCACACCAAATCGACACTCATTTTCATTAGTCGTTGAAGGGTTACATTGCACAGTCTTGCCTTTTTGGTCATAAATGTTTGTCGAATTACATAGCACAATAACAATGTCTGCATCCGATTATTTACAGAAAAATGACACCTTGGTGGCCTAACACTAGCATGCATGGAAGACCTAAATTCAAAAAATAGAACTAGTCTTCGTCCTCTTGTTCAACATAGAGGGAGTATGTACATTGGTTGTAAAAGACTCATTAGCATCTTTAAAAGTTTGTTGGATTTTGCAGATCATAGTTTTAAGCAATTTTTGCACTTCATGGGGATCGAGAAACAGCAGCTCTAGAGTCTTTATTGGTAGAGGTTGCAGTGGATATCATAGCATGGCTCTATGCTTCAGCCAAGTAAAGATCGAGTTCTTCTTGTAGGAAAAAATCATGTTTTAAATATGGTTCCTATGTTTCCTCTCTACTTGTGCTTGATGCATGGCTTGTGTCCGTTGGGCCTTGACTTGTTCCAGTTGTTATTGTATGTTCTGAATATTATTCTGATGGCATGCTTCAACCTTAGTGATTTGGATCATTTGTACTGAGAGGCAAGTATTTGTTTCTTGTAATGCCTGGAGATTCTGGTGTAGATGCTCCTTATCCTCAGTAGTCTAGTTGAGCTTGAAAGCGGCATTGTTTAGAGCAACCTTCTATACCATATTCACGTGCTCCAACTCCTCGATACGCTAGAGGTGATTGTTGTTTGCCTCCTGTGAGTTGTTATCCTTCTTTTCACATAACTCCTTTTGTTTCATAACATCTTCAAAAAACCTTTGAAATAAGCAGTCTACTTTGCTTCTCGATGCAAATTCTCCACAAGCTAGTAAGAATTGATTTCTCGAGCAACCAAGTCTACCTAGAGCTCCTATAATGTTGTAATGTGAACTTATGCTGCTATAGCGTTGTGCAAGAAGTGTGCAACTGTTCAATCTTGTGGCCGATAAGAATCTACATGGGCACCAAATATGCGATGAGACATGAAATGCATGGGGCCCACATTGGTTGTTAACCTTGAATGAGTAGAATTCCTCATGGGGTGTGGGTACTGGAGGAAGGTTGGGAAGATCATTTGATTCAGCCATATTCCATGAACGATCAGTGGAGGGTGTGGGCAAGCAACCTGGATTGGTTGGAGTATTCCGGGGTGAATAGTTGGGAGATGAAAGGATAGAAGGTGCCGAGGACAAAGGGGTGGCCCAAATGGGATCATTGGCTATGGTAATCGGTTGAGGTTGAGGTGAAGGGGGTGGGATAGGTATTACATCGAGAATGGAATGATTCTTCAGATGAGGATGATAGAAAAATGATCTTTGGTGGGGTGCACTGGGTGGCCAGAGCTTGCAAGCCGAAAGTCAAGTGGCCAGTGGTCATGTTATTTGTTCTTCATTCTACCACAAAGGAGCTGGACTTGCATACTTGCCGTGTCTATTTGGCATGCCAAAAGATTAGCTTGACACTTTCACCGTCCTTAGTAGTTGGTTAATTAGTGGGAATGAAAATGTAAGGGATGAGGAGAATGCGCGCCTTGAATGGGAAATTCACTCGAGTAAAGAATAGAAAGGAGGTAAGGAAGGTGGGTTTTAGTGACATCAATTTGTTGTAACTATCGGACTGTTTGTTGGCACTCTCTATGAAGGTGGTTAAGCAAGATAACTACCCAATTGACTCGTTGATGGGTAGAGCTAGAAATCAAGGAATATAATTGTTGGGAGATACCATAAGGTGATGCGGCAAGTTACCAAGAACTGGAGGATGGACCTCTCGAGTTTAGGGTAGTAACTGGTGGCAGATTGATTGGAACTCCATCGTGGGAAAAGTTGTTCCATGGTGATAGGGGAAATGGGTTCAACTTGGGATACATCGTTAATGGGCAGGAAAAACTACAGCCCAACATCGGTCATGATGGTGCATACTTCAGTTCCAATAAGTGGAGTAGTCCATAGTACTCTAGAGGCAGGTGTTGCAGCGATGGATCATGCAATGCTTTCGACTATGCAGTGCATAGTGCAACATTCCACTATAGGAGGACAAAGCATGAGAGGTGATAGATGGTCAAAACGTGAGCGGTCTCATTGGAGAATATGGTCTATAGTGGTTCAATGGGTGCAAGTGATTCCATGACTACAACGTATGCAATGCAAGGTCACACCATGGATGTAAAAATGTAAAAGACACTAGGAGGGAGTATCTAGCATGTTGATATATAAGTGCAGAGTAGGGAGGATGGCATCATAGGGGTGTGGAAAATAAAAAATGATGGACACAATATGGGGGATGGTGCAATAATCGCCTTGCAATTTCATGCAATCATGGGTGGTAGATTAATGATTACATACGTGGCAAAGGACTAAAACGGTCATAACATTCACCCTTTGATCGGATTTTTATTCGGTTCTTTGGCAAGTGTCTGCACCAAAACGTTACCACACCCAACCAAGGCGAAATGGGGTATGGACCGAACCACCAAACTTTAAATTTACCAATAGTCCAATTTGATTTAGAATTATAAAAAAGTACTAACTATCCTACTTGAAAAATAGAGGTTTTTAGAAATCGATCATGTGTGCAATCCTACCAAATCTGTGGTTCTTGCATAAAGAGAAAAATTTCAAAGCACTGCTCATCTAATGAGTGGATTTTATCTAGGTGGGAATAGAATGAGTCTTTTGTAAGAAGCTTGTGATCAATGGCGACCCACAAACTAGGAACAACAATGTCCATAGGGGAAATGGCTTGCAACCCATAAGGTAGTTTGAAAGGAGTACAACAAGTGGCAACTTTATAGGTAATCTGATAAGCCGATAAAACCAAAGGTAATAACTAGTCCCATCATTTAGGACAATTTGAAATTTATTCTTTTAACATATTCAATTGTGTTCTATTGGTACTCTCGACCAATCCATTTGCTTGAGGATAGTAAGGTGTGCTAAATTTTTGTGTGATACGAAATGAGTGAGTAAGGGCCTGAATGAGATGATTAGAAAAGTGTGCTCCTCAATTACAAACAATCTCCAAGGAGAGACCAAACTACGGGATAACATCTCAAGTCAAACATCTTGCAACCAAAGAAGTAGTGGCTGATTTAACATCTTCTCCCTAGTGAGTGACATAATTGGTATAGCTGAGAATGTAGAGATTATTGGTGAGGATAGTGATGGGGTGATGAATCCAAAAAATCCAATCCCCACTTCTAGAGTGGTTCTAGAGGTAGAAGAGGAGTTTGAAGGGGAAAATTGTGTCAAGGTAATGGTTGGACAGTGGAGCCAACAATTCATATAGGTTAATTAAGTCAAAAAGTGAGTGTCAATCAGGTCAAAATGGGCCAGTTCCAATACAAAAGAAACCTCATGGATGGGGACACATTGGAGCCATGCCCTCAAAGGATCAAAATAATATAATTTAGTCATGATTATGCAAAATCCATGGTTGTACAGGGCTAACTTTTGATACACAACAATGTGAAACATGTCTGGGGGACAACCATAGTTGAAAAATTCAATAACATATCATAATAAGAATCGGATAGTTCCCAAGTGACGAGGGAGGCACTAGGATGAGTTTGGTAGTTGGCAAGTGAGGAATCATCCATGCTAGTGATAGCTTCACTAAAATGAAGTCTAGAGAGGAAATCAGCTACCACATCAGCGGGTGGATAACTTCGTAGTCAAATTCCTAAAGAAGCAAAATTGATCCCGCTAATCGACCACCCAAAATTTTTTGGCCTCCTAGATAAGTCGACGAAGATTGGTCCACATGAAAAGTAAATTTATGGAGACACTTGTGTTCAATGATGGAGTAATTCCTCTCTAGGGGTGCTAGTCACCTGGTAGCATAATAAACTAGATGGTACCGTTTCTCGTGTAATTGCATGAGGACACTACCAATAACAATGTGAGAGGCATCAATGAAAACATGAAAGGGTAAATCCAATTGAGGTGATTGGAGGATAGGGGCCTATGACAATAATTGCTTTAGGTGGAGAACTGGTTGGACATTCATTAATCCACTAGAACTCGCGAGGAGCTACTGTAGTCAGGCAGGTGAGGGGAATAGTTAAGTGGGTGAGCCAGTGTAGATGGTAGCCATGCCATATGGTTTGTCCCAGGAAATGAAGGAGTTCTTTCTAGGATTTCAGAGATGGGGCATTGAGTATATCATGCACTTTATTGGGGGAAACTTGTATACCTTGATGAGAGATAATATGGTACAATAATTTACCACAAGACATTACAAAGATGGATTTTTTAGGTTTAAGACATACTCTAAAATTGGGACACTTGAGGAAGCATAATCAAAGATGCAAATTGTTGGAGTTAGACGTCTGCGGAAGCACGCGAACAACACAAGGAAGAAGAAGAAGCTTGGAGCACAACACACAAGACTGAATGTATTACTAGAGAATGTACAAAGATAAGTAGCCCATTAGGGCAATAGGCATATATACAAGCCGAGGGAAAAAATCCTCCTAAAGAGGGAAAAAAGTGCCCCGGCAGTCCTAGAGTGTTCACACACATCACTACCTAAATATATCAACAAATCCCCCCTGGGAGTGATGCGGTGAACAAGGAGCTGGCACTCATGTATAAGGAGGTGCCAAGCTATGTGGAAATCACTCCACAAAAGGAAGTAAGCCCAAAGCTTTACGAAAAGCTTCAAACTTCTCCCTAGGCAGAGCCTTCGTGAAAAGGTCTGCAATGTTCTCCTGCGTGGGCACATATGCCAAGCTGATCTCCCCAGCAGAGAACCTCTCCCTGACATAGTGATAATGCACCTCAATGTGCTTAGTGCGAGCATGGAACACAGGGTTCCTCGCAACTGCCAATGCGCTCTGACTGTCAATGAAGATGCTGGTGGCAGAAGACTAGCCAACACCCAAATCAGCCATAAGGCGTCTGAGCCACACACACTCAACAGTCACTGTGAAAGATGCCCTATACTCAGCCTCACAACTGGAAGTGGCCACAGTAGGTTGCTTCTTGCTCAACCAAGATATACATGAGCTACCAAGCATTAAGCAAAAACCACTGGTGGACATACGAGTGTCATAGCAACCAGCCCAATCTGAGTCAGAAAAAGCATGCAAATCTGGCGGTAGTGATCCCCCCTTGGGATAAAACAACCCAAGTAGCGGAGCACCACTCAAGTAGCAAAAGATGCGCTTAACCGCTTTCCAATGCGTGACTCCTGGGCAATGCATAAACCTGCTCATCTGTGAGACAACAAACTGAATATCTGGCCGAGTAATGCATAAGTAAATCAAGCATCCAACAGCCTGCTGATAGAGAACAGCATCAAATGCATCTCCAGCATCATGAAGACTCAATCGTAAACCTGTCTCCATAGGAGTGGCAATAGGCTTACAGTCTTCAAGGCCAAAACGCTGCAATAATGTGTAAATATATTTCGTTTGACACAAAGCCATTCCACCATCAATGTGCATAAACTGAATGCCCAAATAGTGATGCAAATGCCCCAAATCAGACATCTCAAATGAAGCATGCAAATCAGCCTTAAAATCAGCAATATGTGTCTCAATAGGACCAGTGAGCAGCATGTCATCAACATAGACAACAATGATAAGAAGCACATCATTAGCACGCTTAACATATAAGGTGCTTTCAGTTGGACTGTTCTCAAAACCATGTGCAATCAGATAGGCATGTATCTTCTCATACCAAGCACGTGGTGCTTGCTTTAAACCATATAATGCCTTCTTTAACCTGCACACCTGGTTTTCATGCCCTTTCTGCACAAAGCCACGGGGCTGAAAAACATACACTTCTTCATGCAAGTCACCATTCAGAAATGTTGTTTTAATGTCCAACTGATGTACATTCCAACCATGATGGGCTGCAAGTGCACAAATGCTCCGAACAGTAGTCATACAGCATGTAGGTGCAAAGGTCTCATCAAAATCAATGCCTCTTTCCTGCGCATAACCCTTTGCAACAAGCCTAGCCTTATACCTGTCAACTGTACCATCAGGTTTACGCTTCAGCTTGTATACCCACTTAGTGCCAATGGCCTTCTTTCCAGGAGGCAAGTCACATGAAGACCATGTACCATTCTTCATTATAGCATCATATTCAGATTGGATAGCAGCCATCCAATTTTCTGAATTTTGTGCTTCATCAAAAGAAACAGGCTCATTCTCATCACAGAGACTAGATGCAGCCATAGCATAGCAATCTGATGCAAAGGAGGGACTATGAGAGCCTGAACGGAGTGATAGACTGCAATGCTTTAGTGGGACAGCTGTTCAGTACATATGCTGCACACATGACAGCCTCAAGCCAGAAACTATGAGGTAAAGCCTGACTCTTGACCATACACCTCGCCATCTCCATGAGAGACCTGTTCTTCTGTTCAGCAACTCCATTCTGTTGAGGTGTATATGGCACTGTACACTGGTGTTTTATCCCACATTCAGCTAGAAATGCATTAAAATCTGAAGACATATATTCCCCCCCTCGATCAGAACGGAGGGTGCCCATTTTACATGCTGATAGATTTTCAGCCAAAACCAAAAACTGTTTGAAGCACATGAACACTTTGGACTTTGATTTGAGTGGATATACCCATGCATGCCTGGAAAAATCATCAATGAAAGTCACGAAGTAAAGGTAATTTCCAAAAGAGGGTGTCTGCATAGGACCACAGACATCACTATGTACAAGCTGCAATTTCTGCGTAGCCCGAATTGAACCATCTTTTGGAAAGGAAGAACGTTGCATTTTGCCCAAAATACAGCCTTCACAAACATGTTTTCCAGGTGCCTCAAGTTTGGGCAAAGAGGACACCATTTCAGATTTCTGCAGGCGTAACAAACTAGCAAAATTCAGATGACCAAAGCGTGCATGCCAAAGCTTTGCATCTGACATAGCCTCAGAATCATGAACTGCACATGCCGAATCATTCACAGATCTTTCATAGTCTATGAGCTTATACAGCCCACGACATAAAATGCCAGAAGCAATAATCACATCGCCATTTGAGAGATCATGGACTGTACACCTGTCATCAACAAATTTCACAACCAAGCCAATCTTGGCTAATGCAGAAACTGATAACAGATTCTTTTTGATCCCAGGCACAAATAAAGCATCTGACAAAGTGAAAGAACTACCATTAGCAGTAGTCAGAATGATCTTACCAACTCCCATAACAGGATAAGAGGAGTTATTGGCGCATGTGACAGTATTCCCTATAGGGGAAGGCTCGAGTGAAGAGAAGAAACTGCGCTGCGAGGTAATATGTTTGGTCGCCCCACTGTCAAAGTACCAAACATCTGAGTCTACTGCAGACATGCACTGATCAGGAGAAGATAGGTCAAAACTGCAGACAGTAGTAAACGCCCATTCTTCTTCCTGCACAAGATTTGCAGACTCTGTTTTTGGTGTAGAGGCCTCTGCAACAACCATTCCAGCCTCTTTCTTCTTTGCCTCTTTAGCAGCCAGTTTTGGACAGTTCTTTATGATATGATCATTTCCTTTACAGTACTTACAAAACAATTTCTGCTTTTCTGATTTTTTCTCATCTTTGTCTTGGTTCTTTGAATGTGCAGCATTTGCAGATTTCTGCTTACTAGTAGAAGAGCTCCATTTTCCTTTGCCCTTCTGACTAGCCAAGAAAGGTTGATCAGCAACACGCATAATGGACCTGTTCTGCCTGGACTGATCTTCCTGCAACAGAACAGAGACTAATTCCTCAAATGACAAGGCATTCGGATTGCCTTTCATCATCAACCGAAGAGTAGAGGCAAAACTCTGATATGAATCAGGAAGACCATTCAGAAGGGTCTGCACAAGTGAGCTATCTGGTATAACCTCATGAGCAGAAATCAATTGTTCCTTCAGGTCTTTGATCTTTGTAAGAAAATTGTCCATAGAATCACCTTCATTCATGTGCTCACTCTCCAACTATTTTCGGAGGTAAGCAACACGAGCCTCATTCCTAGCCTGGTACAAAGTGGTAAGTGTATCCCAAGCATCCTTTGCTGTTCTGCAAGAGCGAATGTGAGGAATAATGGCACGTTTGACAGACAAAGCTATCAATGCATGTGCCTGGGCATCTCTGCCATCCCAACGAATCTGCTGTGCAGTAGGTGCAACAGAAACAACAACACGAACAGGAATCTGCCGAATATCATCTTCGACACCATCTTCATCAGCTCCAACACCTGTATTTGCAGTACCTGTCATTACAGGTGTAACAGGACGTCTTTCAACACCCTGCATAATGTTCCACAACCCTTTTGCAACCAGTACATGTCGCATCATATAAGCCCATAATGGGTAGTTGGTACCATCCAACTTATCCTCAAGAGCCAACATACGGAATACATCACTGCTTTCAACCATGGCCGGTGACTAAAATACCTTGATGGAGAAAATTGACTGTATCTCAAAAAGTCGAACGGAACTGCCCAAACGAGTTCTGCTAGACTTGTAGCAGACTTCGAGACGCTTAAACTGGCGAACAGAAACTGGTATATACCTTTGGCACAAAAGGACGAAATAGCCTGGACAAGCGCTACGATAGTGCGTTCGGAGGCCGAAACGAGCTCAGATCACGATTTTGGCACCACACAGCAAAGCTGTTTTGATCTCGGAAACACCCTGAGTATGCTCACCAAATTTCGTGCGAATCTGAGACTACAAACGGAGGAGTGTCGACGGCGCCCTAGAAGAAGCGACGACCTGCTCTGATACCAATTGTTGGAGTTAGACGTCTGCGGAAGCACGCGAACAGCACAAGGAAGAAGAAGAAGCTTGGACCACAACACACAAGACTGAATGTATTACTAGAGAATGTACAAAGATAAGTAGCCCATTAGGGCAATAGGCATATATACAAGCCGAGGGAAAAAAACCTCCTAAAGAGGGAAAAAAGTGCCCCGGCAGTCCTAGAGTGTTCACACACATCACTACCTAAATATATCAACACAAATAACCCACCTTCGCACAAGATACCGAGAAATCATCCAAGAACACATGCATGAATCTTATCAAATATGGGGAGAAGATATTTTGCATATAGTGTTGGAAGGTACTCGGTGCATTTCACAGCTAGAACCACATGAGAGTGCAGGCATGGACTCCCCAATTAGTAATAAAAGCTATTTTAGGGACATCCCCTTCAAACATACACAATTAATTATATCTGATATACCCATCGATTTATCGACCAGCTACTTTTTCAAGCATACTATCTAAAAATGGTAATGGAAAGGGGTCATGAATGCTCGACACATTTAATTTATGGTAATCCACAGAGATCCTTAGTTGCTTGTTCTTCTTTGGTACTACGACAATTGGTGAAATCCATTATGCATGTTCAATGGGAATTATAAAACCTACTCGGAGTAGCCGATCAATCTCCTCCTTCGCTTCTTTTGCATAATTGGGATTCAATCTATAACTTTGTTATTTGGCCAGATAAATGTCTAGTTTGAGTACCACCCGATGTTCATAAATTTTAGGATCTAAGCCCTTCTGTTATACTTTATTGAATAATGGAATGTTATATGGATTTTAATGTCTTGAGGTTTTTAATGTGATTTTTGTCTTGATTTAGCAAGTGAAGAGCCATGAGAAAGTGAACATGCATGGACTTATTCATATATTTTTTGAAGATAGTTAAAAGATAGTATTTTATATATTTTTTGTAAAAATAATAGATCGCTTTAGAAAGCGATGTTTTTGTAAAAATAGTAGATTGCTTAGAAAGTCAAGATTTCACTACAACATATGGAGGGTATACCGAGGCTTTTACCGAGCAAATTGAATGGGTGCATTTTGCCTACCATGTCAGTGTTGTGGTCGATATTTGCATCGGAATGGAAGTGCTGGTATAGATGCCAGTATCACTACAACATATGAGGGGCATACTGACGCTGCATATACTGACGATCACGCTCGGCTTCGGTATGGGCGTTGGAAAATGTCACTTAGAGATACCGACGGTCAAGTGACCGTCTGTATGACCATTTTAAATGGATCATCGTGTGGCACGCAACCCTCGGTATATGCATCGGTATAAGCATCTGTATAAGCGTTGGTATAAGCATCGGTAATTTACTGGAAGTTACCGACGTGCATACCGACGCCCATACCGACGCATATACCAAAGCCGATTTTTAAACATACCGCAAACTCGACAGCAAAACTTCACATTTTTGCGTGTGTTTGAGTACTATTGGTCTTCTGTCGAACTTGCGTGCGTGAACCGAATTGCGACCTCCATTGTCTTGTGCACACACACACACACAGATCTCTCTCTCTACACACACACACTCTCTCTCGTCTTAGATCTGACATCTTGGTAAGTGATGCGCGTACTGTTAGCATTTGTGTTTCTCTATGTTTTAGGTTTTATAATTTCTCTTTTCTTTGATATTGCAGAAGTTCTTTGGCATTGATTGTTTGGAATTGGACGATAGGCGACATAGATAATGCTTTGATGACAACGATCCAAAAGAGGGACATACTTGTAAGTGATTGTTTTATTCTCTATTGATAGAGAGACAAAGAGAGAGAGAGAGAGAGAGAGAAAGAGAGAGAGAGAGAGAGAGAGAGAGACAGTGTGTGAGAGAGAGAGTGAGAGATAAAGAATAATGAAAGAAAAGATCAAGATAGAGATAGGAAAATAGAGCATACGTACACACACACACATACACACACAGTTACACATTTACACATGCATACATACACACATATATGTACACACAGCATGCTTACATATACACACCTATACACACATGCATGCTTACATACACACACATATACACACATGCATGCATACACACACATACAAATTTACACACATGCATATATACACACACATGCATACACACATACATACACACACATATATACACATGCATACATACACATACACACACACATATACACACATACATACACACACAAATATACACACATATACACACATGCATGCATACATACACACACATACATACACACATGCATACATACACACACACATGCATACACACATACATACACACACACATGTACACATATGTATACACACATACATATACACATATACACAGATGCATGCATACATACACACACATACACATACACACACATGCATGCATACATACACACACATACACATACACAGACATGTACACACATGCATACATATACACACACATGTACACATGCATACATACACACACATATATACACACATGCATACATACACACATGCATGTATACATACACACATGCATGTATACATACACACACACATGTACACACATGCATACATACACACACATATGTACATACATACTCATATACTCACACATGCATACATAGACACACATACACATATACACACATGCATACATTCACACACACACATACATACACACATGCACATATATACACACACATAAGCTAGTGTTTTAATTAAATATATATAATTAAATATACAAATTTTTTATTTTGAAGTTTTTTTTTACATCAAATATATAAAAATAGGATTAGGGATTTTAGGCTATTTACACATACATACACATACACATATAATATATATATACATGTATATACACATGTATACAGAAGTCTAAGTCTAAGTATTTCTAATTAGGGTTTTAGGGTTTTAATACCTACATAACATATATACACAAACACAAATATACATATAATGCATACATACATGTAGATACACATGCATACAAAAATATACATATTTTAGGTTTAAATCTTTAAGATTAGAGTTTTAGGGTTTTAATACCTACATAACATATATACACAAACACACATATACATATAATACATACATACATGTAGATACACGTGCATACAAAAATATACATATTTAAGGTTTAAATCTTTAAGATTAGGGTTTTAGGGTTTTAACACCTACATAACATATATACACACATACACATACACATATAATACATATATATACATGTAGATACACATGCATACAAAAATATACATATTTTAGGTCTACATCTTTAAGATAAGGGTTTTAGGGTTTAGGCATACATATAACTCAATTATATTTATATTAAGAAAAAATATATAAAAAAATAAGAGAAAAAATTGAATATATAAATAAATATATATATAAAATATGATTAGGGTTTTAGGATTAGGGGTTTAGATTTTTATAAGTGTTTAAGTATTTAGGTTTTAGTACTTCAGATTTAACTCTAAGTCTTTTTTATTAGGGTTTTAGGGTTTTAGTACCTACATAACATATATACACAAACACACATATACATATAATACATACATACATGTAGATATACATGCATATAGAAATATACATATTTTAGGTCTAAATCTTTAAGATTAGGGTTTTAGGGTTTTAACACATATATACACACATACACATACACATATAGTACATATATACATGTAGATACACATGCATACAAAAATATACATATTTTAGGTCTAGATCTTTGAGATTAGGGTTTTTAATTAAATATACATGATTAAAAATATATAATTAAATATATAAAATTAGGATCACATAAGGAAAAAATTTGAATATATAAATATATATATATATATATAATAAGATAATTATATACATAAATAAATATAAGAAGAATTAGTGTTTTGAATAATTTAATTAAATATATATAATTAAATATATATAATTAAATATATGTGTATATGTATATATGTGTATAGAATAAGATAATTATATACATAAATAAATATAAAAAGATTTAGTGTTTTAAATAATTTAATTAAATATATATAATTAAATATATAAAAATAGGATTACCTAAGGAAAAAATCTCAATATATAAATATATATATATATATATATATATATATATATATATATATATATATATATATATATATATATAAGATAATTATATACATAAATAAGTATAAAAAGAATTAGTGTTTTAAATAATTTAATTAGATATATATAATTAAATATATAAAAATAGAATTACGTAAGGAAAAAATCTGAATATATAAATAGATATATATATATATAATAAGATAATTATATACAGTAATAAATATAAAAAGAACTAGTGTTTTAAATAATTTAATTAAATATATATAATAAAATATATCAAATTGGGATTAATTAAGAAAAAAATCTGAATATATAAATAATATATATATATATAAAGTAGGATAACTATATAGATAATAAAATATGATAAGAACTAGTGTTCTAGATTAAAAAATGAAATATATATGACTAAATATATAAAAATAGGCTTAATTTTAATCATTTTAAATAGAGTGAATATATATACACATACACATACAGACATACTTATACACCTATCTATATTCACATATATATACATATACACATATATATACACATGCATACATATATATACATGTTTTAGGTCTAGGTCATTTTGATTAGGGTTTTAGGGTTTTAACACCTACATAACATATATACACACTTTGGAGTACATATATAATACATATATACATGTATATACACATTGTTGATATATTTAGGTAGTGATGTGTGTGAACACTCTAGGACCGCCGGGGCACTTTTTTCCCTCTTTAGGAGGTTTTTTTCCCCCGGCTTGTATATACGCCGATCGCCCTAATGGGCTACTTATCTTTGTACATTCTCTAGTAATACATTCAGTCTTGTGTGTTGTGCTCCTAGCTTCTTCTTCTTCCTTGTGTTGTTCGCGTGCTTCCGCAAACGTCTATCTCCAACAATTGGTATCAGAGCAGGTCGTCGCTTCTTCTAGGGCGCCGTCGACACTCCTCTATTTGCAGTCTCAGATTCGCATGAAATTTGGTGAGCATACTCAGGGTGTTTCGGCCTCCGAACGCACTATCGCAGTGCTTGTGCAGGCTATTTCGTCCTTTTGTGCCAAAGGTATATACCAGTTTCTGTTCGCCAGTTTAAGCGTCTCGAAGTCTGCTACAGGTCTAGCAGAACTCGTCTGGGCAGTTCTGTTCAACTTTTTGAGATACAGTCAATTTTCTGCATCAAGGTATTTTAGTCACCGGCCATGGCTGAAAGCAGTGATGTATTTCGTATGTTGGCTGTTGAGGATAAGTTGGATGGTACCAACTACCCATTATGGGCTTATATGATGCGACATGTACTGGTTGCAAAAGGATTGTGGAACATTGTGCAGGGTGTTGAAAGACGTCCTGTTACACCTCTAACGACAAGTACTGCAAATACAAGTGTTGGAGCTGATGAAGATGGTGTCGAAGATGATATTCTGCAGATTCCTGTTCGTGCTATTGTTTCTGTTGCACCTACTGTAGAGCAGATTCGTTGGGATGGCAGAGATGCCCAGGCACATGCATTGATAGCCTTGTCTGTCAAACGTGCCATTATTCCTCACATTCGCTCTTGCAGAATAGCAAAGGATGCTTGGGATACACTTACCACTTTGTACCAGGCTAGGAATGAGGCTCGTGTTGCTTACCTCCGAAAACAGTTGGAGAGTGAGCACATGAATGAAGGTGATTCTATGGACAGTTTTCTTACAAAGATCAAAGACCTGAAGGAACAATTGATTTCTGCTGATGAGGTTATACCAAATAGCTGACTTGTGCAGACTGTTCTGAATGGTCTTCCTAATTCATATCAGAGTTTTGCCTCTACTCTTCGGTTGATGATGAAAGGCAATCCGAATGCCTTGTCATTTGAGGAATTAGTCTCTGTTCTGTTGCAAGAAGATCAGTCCACGCAGAACAGGTCCATTATGCGTGTTGCAGATCAAGCTTTCCTGGCTAGTCAGAAGGGCAAAGGAAAATGGAGCTCTTCTACTAGTAAGCAGAAATCTGCAAATGCTGCACAATCGAAGAACCAGGATAAAGATGAAAAGAAATCAGAAAGCAGAAATTGTTCTGCAAGTACTGTAAAGGAAATGATCATATTCTAAAGAACTGTCCAAAACTGGCTGCTAAAGAGGCAAAGAAGAAAGAGGCTGGAATAGTTGTTGTAGAGGCCTCTACACCAAAAACAGAGTCTGCAAATCTTGTGCAGGAAGAAGAATGGGCGTTTACTACTGTCTGCAGTTTTGACCCATCTTCTCATGATCAGTGCATGTCTGCAGTAGACTCAGATGTTTGGTACTTTGACAGTGGGGCGACCAAACATATTACCTCGCAGCGCAGTTTCTTCTCTTCACTCGAGCCTGCCCCTACAGGGAATACTGTCACATGCGCCAATAACTCCTCTTATCCTGTTATGGGAGTTGGTAAGATGATTCTGACTACTGCTGATGGTAGTTCTTTCACTTTGTCAGATGCTTTATTTGTGCCAGGGATCAAAAAGAACCTGTTATCAGTTTCTGCATTAGCCAAGATTGGCTTGGTTGTGAAATTCGTTGATGACAGGTGTACAGTCCATGATCTCTCAAATGGCGATGTGATTATTGCTTCTGGCACTTTATGTCGTGGGCTGTATAAGCTCATAGACTATGAAAGATCTGTGAATGATTCGGCATGTGCAGTTCATGATTCTAAGGCTATGTCAGATGCAAAGCTTTGGCATGCACGATTTGGTCATCTGAATTTTGCTAGTTTGTTACGCCTGCAGAAATCTGAAATGGTGTCCTCTTTGCCCAAACTTGAGGCACTTGGAAAACATGTTTGTGAAGGCTGTATTTTGGGCAAAATGCAGCGTTCTTCCTTTCCAAAAGATGGTTCAGTTCGGGCTACACAAAAATTGCAGCTTGTACATAGTGATGTCTGTGGTCCTATGCAGACACCCTCTTTTGGAAATTACCTTTACTTCGTGACTTTCATTGATGATTTTTCCAGGCATGCATGGGTATATCCACTCAAAGCAAAGTCCGAAGTGTTCATGTGCTTCAAACAGTTTTTGGTTTTGGCTGAAAATCTATCAGCATGTAAAATGGGCACCCTCCGTTCTGATCGGGGGGGAATATATGTCTTCAGATTTTAATGCATTTCTGGCTGAACGTGGGATAAAACACCAGTGTACAGTGCCGTATAAACCTCAACAGAATGGAGTTGCTGAACGAAAGAACAGGTCACTCATGGAGATGGCGAGGTGCATGGTCAAAAGTCAGGCTTTACCACATAGTTTCTGGCTTGAGGCTGTCATGTGTGCAGCATATGTACTGAACAGGTGTCCCACTAAAGCGTTGCAGTCTATCACTCCATATGAGGCTTGGCATGACCGCAAGCCATCTGTTGCTCATCTGCGTGTTTTTGGTTGTTTGGCATATGCATTACTGCCTGAACAACATCGCAGAAAATTGGATGATAAGGCAGTAAAATGTATTTTTGTTGGGTATAGTTCTGAAAGTAAAGGCTATCGTCTGTATCATCCACAGACTAAACGCATTCTGGTTAGCCGTGATGTTGTCTTTGTGGAAGATGCTATTCAGCCATTGCTTTCATGTACTAAGGAGACATCTGTTAGCTCCAAAGACATGTATGATACTTTGATGCCTCTTTTTACAAGTGGACAGTCTAGTGCTGGTCCTAATGAGGCAACTTCTCAGCCTTTGCAGGTTTCATATGATGATGCAGATCATTCCATTTCTGATGCAGATTTACATGATGCACTTGCTGATGAGAGAGCTGATATTGAGCAGGCAAAAACTATGCCAAAATGGCTGGTGCAGACTTTGTGTGACAGCAAATTAGATGCACCTTTGTCATATCGTACTCGTTCAGGCTCACATAGTCCCTCCTTTGCATCAGATTGCTATGCTATGGCTGCATCTAGTCTCTGTGATGAGAATGAGCCTGTTTCTTTTGATGAAGCACAAAATTCAGAAAATTGGATGGCTGCTATGCAATCTGAATATGATGCTATAA
Organism: Ceratopteris richardii; assembly: GCA_020310875.1. NCBI lineage: Eukaryota > Viridiplantae > Streptophyta > Polypodiopsida > Polypodiales > Pteridaceae > Ceratopteris > Ceratopteris richardii. The sequence continues at coordinate 181,271,155 of CM035408.1, read as the reverse complement.
TGAAGAATGGTACATGGTCTTTATGTGACTTGCCTCCTGGAAAGAAGGCCATTGGCACTAAGTGGGTATACAAGCTGAAGCGTAAACCTGATGGTACAGTTGACAGGTATAAGGCTAGGCTTGTTGCAAAGGGTTATGCGCAGGAAAGAGGCATTGATTTTGATGAGACCTTTGCACCTACATGCCGTATGACTACTGTTCGCAGCATTTGTGCACTTGCAGCCCATCATGGTTCGAATGTACATCAGTTGGACATTAAAACAGCATTTCTGAATGGTGACTTGCATGAAGAAGTGTATGTTTTTCAGCCCCGTGGCTTTGTGCAGAAAGGGCATGAAAACCAGGTTTGCAGGTTAAAGAAGGCATTATATGGTTTAAAGCAAGCACCACGTGCTTGGTATGAGAAGATACATGCCTATCTGATTGCACATGGTTTTGAGAATAGTCCAACTGAAAGCACCTTATATGTTAAGCGTGCTAATGATGTGCTTCTGATCCTTGTTGTCTATGTTGTTGACATGCTGTTCACTGGTCCTATTGAGACACATATTGCTGATTTTAAGGCTGATTTGCATGCCTCATTTGAGATGTCTGATTTGGGGCATTTGCATCACTATTTGGGCATTCAGTTTATGCATGTTGATGGTGGAATGGCTTTGTGTCAAACGAAATATATTGACACATTATTGTAGCATTTTGGCCTTGAAGACTGTAAGCCTATTGCCACTCCTATGGAGACAGGTTTACGATTGAGTCTTCATGATGCTGGAGATGCATTTGATGCTATTCTCTATCAGCAGGTTGTTGGATGCTTGATTTACTTATGCATTACTCGGCGAGATATTCAGTTTGCTATTTCACAGATGAGCAGGTTTATGCATTGCCCAGGAGTCACGCATTGGAAAGCGGTTAAGCGCATCTTTTGCTACTTGAGTGGTACTCGGCTACTTGGGTTGTTTTATCCCAAGGGGGGATCACTACCGCCAGATTTGCATGCTTTTTCTGACTCAGATTGGGTTGGTTGCTATGACACTCGTGTGTCCACCAGTGGTTTTTGCTTCATGCTTGGTAGCTCATGTATATCTTGGTTCAGCAAGAAGCAGCCTACTGTGGCCACTTCCAGTTGTGAGGCTGAGTATAGGGCAACTTTCACAGCGACTGTTGAGTGTGTGTGGCTCAGACGCCTTATGGCTGATTTGGGTGTTGTCCAGACTTCTGCCACCACCATCTTCACTGACAGTCAGAGCGCATTGGCAGTTGTGAGGAACCCTGTGTTCCATGCTCGCACTAAGCACATTGAGGTGCATTATCACTATGTGAGGGAGAGGTTCTCTGCTGGGGAGATCAGCTTGGCATATGTGCCCACGCAGGAGAACATTGCAGACCTTTTCACGAAGGCTCTGCCTAGGGAGAAGTTTGAAGCTTTCCGCAAAGCTTTGGGCTTACTTCCTTTTGTGGAGTGATTTCCACATAGCTTGGCACTTCCTTATACATGAGTGCCAGCCCCTTGTTCACCGCATCACTCCCAGGGGGGATTTGTTGATATATTTAGGTAGTGATGTGTGTGAACACTCGAGGACTGCCGGGGCACTTTTTTCCCTCTTTAGGAGGTTTTTTTCCCCCGGCTTGTATATATGCCGATTGCCCTAATGGGCTACTTATCTTTGTACATTCTCTAGTAATACATTCAGTCTTCCTAGCTTCTTCTTCTTCCTTGTGTTGTTCGCGTGCTTCCGCAGACGTCTATCTCCAACACACATGTGTATGGGAATATACATAATTTAGGTCTAGATCTTTAAAATTAGGTTTTTAGGGTTTAGGCATACATATGACTCAATTAAGAGGAAAAAAATCTGAATAAATAAATATATATATATATAATAGGATCAATTAAGAAAAAATCCAAATATATAGATAAAATAGGATAGTTATATAGATTAGGGTTTAAGTCTTTAAGAGTATGATTTTTAGGTTTAATAAAAAAACAAATGTTCTAAAATGTCCATATTGTAGCAGAGGGCTTCTTTGGATCCTGAATAGAGAATGGCATGTCCTTGCACACAGTGCAAGTATCAAATTTATCAAAAACGACGGATTTGTACTGCACATGTTAGAGAGTATCACTACAAGAAAAAGGGGGGCGTAGCGACGCCCCCGAATCGGATTATGCGACGAAAAAAACGAAAACCATCGCTTATGCGACGAAATCGTCGCATAAGCGACGGTAAAAATTTCGGATTTTTTTTTTGGCCGAGCCTCGTCGCATAAGCGACGATAAGCGTGGCATAAGCGACGCTAAACCACAAGCATCGCTAGTAGCGTCGCTGGTTAGCGACGCACTTAACGACGTTGGCAAACTACAGAGCGTCGCATATGCGATGCTCTCGAATGTTAAAAAAAAAATTCAATTCTCCCGGCACATTTGTGCCGGGCCTTGAACGCGAGGAAGAGCTGTAAGACCGAGAGAGAGAGAGAGAGAGAGAGAGAGAGAGAGAGAGAGAGAGAGAGAGAGAGAGAGAGAGAGAGAGAGAAAGACCGCGCGCGCGAGAGGGAGAGAGAGAAGCGAGACCGGTTAGGTATGCGCACACACACACACTTACACACACACATATGTACACACACATTCACACACATTCACACACATATACATACATGCATACATATTGCATATGCATATGCATACATACATACTTACATGCATATGCATACACACACACATATGCATACATACATACTTACATGCATATGCATACACATGCATATGCATATGCATACATAATGCATATGCATATGCATACATAATGCATATGCATACATAATGCATATGCATACACACATACACATACACATGCATACACACATAGACACACATATACACACACACATATGCATACACACACACATAGAGAGACATACACACACATACACACACATGCATACATATACACACATAAACACATACACACACAGACACATACACAGATAAACACATACACATTCATAGGTACACACACATACACATAGACACACACACATATAGTATATACACACACATGCACACATAGACACATACACATGCATACACACACATACACATGCATACACACATACAGACACATATACACACACATATATGCATACACACACATAGAGAGACATACACACATAAACACATACATGCATACATTTGCATACATAATGCATATGCATATACATATAATGTACATACATACTTACATGCATACATAATGCACATGCATAGATACATACACACACACAGATACATACACACATAGCCACATACACACACATGAACACATACATACTCATAGATACACACACATACACATAGACACACACACACATACACACATAATGATGCATACACACACATACACATGCATACACACATACAGACACATGTACACACACATACACACATAATGATGCATACACACACATACACATGCATACACACATACAGACACATGTACACACACATTCACACACACATTCACACACATTCACACACATATACATACATGCATACATATTGCATATGCATATGCATACATACATACTTACATGCATATGCATACACACACACATATGCATACATACATACTTACATGCATATGCATACACATGCATATGCATATGCATACATAATGCATATGCATATGCATACATAATGCATATGCATACATAATGCATATGCATACACACATACACATACACATGTGTCATGCATACACACATAGACACACATATACACACACACATATGCATACACACACACATATGCATACACACACACATAGAGAGACATACACACACATACACATACATGCATACACATACACACATAAACACATACACACACATAGACACATAGACACATAAACACATACACACTCATAGGTACACACACATACACATAGACACACACACATATAGTATATACACACACATGCACACATAGACACATACACACATACACATGCATACACACACATACACATGCATACACACATACAGACACATATACACACACATTCACACACATATATGCATACACACACATAGAGAGACATACACACATAAACACATACATGCATACATTTGCATACATAATGCATATGCATATGCATATAATGTACATACATACTTACATGCATACATAATGCACATGCATACATAATGCACATGCATACATAATGCACATGCATACATAATGCACATGCATACATAATGCACATGCATACATAATGCACATGCATAGATACATACACACACACAGATACATACACACATAGACACATACACACACATGAACACATACATACTCATAGATAGACACACATACACATAGACACACACACATACACACACATACACACATAATGACGCATACACACACATACACATGCATACACACATACAGACACATGTACACACACATACACACATAATGATGCATACACACACATACACATGCATACACACATACAGACACATGTACACACACATTCACACACACATTCACACACATTCACACACATATACATACATGCATACATATTGCATATGCATATGCATACATACATACTTACATGCATATGCATACACACACACATATGCATACATACATACTTACATGCATATGCATACACATGCATATGCATACACATGCATATGCATATGCATACATAATGCATATGCATATGCATACATAATGCATATGCATATGCATACATAATGCATATGCATATGCATACATAATGCATATCCATATGCATACATAATGCATATGCATATGCATACATACATACTTATATGCATACATAATGCACATGCTTACATACACTGTCATAATGTATACACACACACATATGCATACACACACATATGCATACATACATGCATACACATACACACACATAGATACATACATACACATAAATACATACACACTCATAGATACACACACATACACATAGACACACACACATACACACACATACACACATAATGATGCATACACACACATACACATGCATACACACATACAGACACATGTACACACACATACACACATAATGATGCATACACACACATACACATGCATACACACATACAGACACATGTACACACACATTCACACACACATTCACACACATTCACACACATATACATACATGCATACATATTGCATATGCATATGCATACATACATACTTACATGCATATGCATACACACACACATCATACATACATACTTACATGCATATGCATACACATGCATATGCATACACATGCATATGCATATGCATACATAATGCATATGCATATGCATACATAATGCATATGCATATGCATACATAATGCATATGCATACATAATGCATATGCATACATAATGCATATGCATATGCATACATAATGCATATGCATATGCATACATAATGCATATGCATATGCATACATACATACTTATATCCATACATAATGCACATGCTTACATACACTGTCATAATGTATACACACACACATACACACATAGACACATACACACATAATTATGCATACACACACATACATATGCATACACACACATATGCATACATACATGCATACACATACACACACATAGATACATACATACACATAAATACATACACACTCATAGACACACACACACATACACATACACACACACACATACACATAGACACACACACATACACATAGACACACACACATATACACACACATACACACATAGACACATGCACACGTAATGATGCATACACACATACACATGCATACATAGACACACATAATAATGCATACACACACACACATGCATACAAACATATACACACATATACACACACACATGCATACACACATATACACACACATATATACATATACACATACACATGCATACACACACACATGCATACACACATACAAACACATACACACACACACACATACACACATAGATACATACACACGTAATGATGCATACACACATACACATGCATACATAGACACACATAATAATGCATACACATACATATGCATACATACATGCATACACATACACACTTAGACACATAGACACACATAGATACATACATACACATAAACACATACACACTCATAAACACACACACATACACATAGACACACACACATATACACACACATACACACATAGACACATGCACATGCAATGATGCATACACACGTACAAATGCATACATAGACACACATAATGATGCATACACACACATACATATGCATACACACACATATGCATACATACATGCATACATACATGCATACACATACACACATAGATACATACACACACATAGATACATACATATACATAAACACATACACACTCATAGACACACACACATACACATAGACAACACACACATATACCTACACACATACACACATAATGATGCATACACACACATACACATGCATGCACACACATACACATGCATACACACACATACACGTATATATATTGATTTCTAACCATTTTGTTTTATATGTTAGGTATTATGGATCCCAGTAGAGAGAGAAAGGCGAAACTCACTCTCATAAAAAGTCTTATGAGAGCAAGAGTTCCGTCAGATACTCTAGGGGCCATAATGCGGGACTACGCAGAGATGTCCGATGAGGAGCTGGATTATACGATCCAGATGCTTACGCGATCAGACGAGGGCTCTTCTGCGGATCCACATGCAGGAAGAGAGCTATCTGCTCATAGGTATGTTTTTTTTCATAAATTTTTTTAATGATATTATAGCACATATTTTTATTTATTTCTATCTATCTATTTTCAGGACACCTATACCACCTCCAACACGTGATAGCAGAGCAGAGACGTTGCTATGAGGACATGCATAGGCACGTTAGGACTAGAGTGCCACATAGAGCCAGAGGGGAATATTGTATACATAGGAAATGGATTGGAGTTCAAGAGGAGAATGCATGCACTATGCGACTCTTACCTGCGCTTTATCCACTTACCATGGAAGTAAGTAAAAGTTTTACATATAAATTGAAATATATATCTTATGTTTTATTTATATTATGTTTTTTATTTTTGTAGTGAGCATGATGAGAGGGATAAAAAGTACGTGCTCAGTTCACTTGAGACGGAGTTTGGGACAGGGTGGTCTCTTAAATGGTGTTTAAAAGAGATGCGGACACTTATGGCGCATCGTCGTGCAATGCACGGTATGTATGTATATGAGAGAGAGAGAGAGAGACAGAGAGCACTAATCTCGATATTAGGGTTTTGAAATCCCTAATTTAAAAACTCTAATTCAACCTTTTAGCCATATGTTTGAAGTATATGTACACCTCCGACGTCCTACTAGAGAGATGTCTCTCCTCCCAACCTTATGCCTCTATATATAGCTACTCGAATCAACGAGGATCATGATTCATAATATATGTAAAGATATATACACATCATGTAGATAGGATACATAAATATAAAATGGAGTAGATATATTATGCTTCACACATACATGCCTAAATGCACACATAAATATATATATACATACTAACATATTTACATGTACATATTTACACATACATGTACATGCCTACATGCACACATAAACATATATATACATGCATACATATTTACATGTACATATTTACACATAGACACATATACATATATACATGTACACAATTATAAACACTTGCATATATTACGTACATGAATACATGTATACATATATCACACACATGCAAACACATACATATACATGAAATACATATATATGCATACTAATATATGTATACATATAATACACATGAATACACACACATATGCATACATACATGATAAAAATTTACTCCTCGAAGATAAAGCTATATATAAAATAATTAGGCATACCCCCGAGCTTCATGTTCTAACTTAGAAGAACATGATTTCATCTCTCTAGTAGGATTCATGGTTATTCAAGTTAATAAAAAAAACCTATTATCTGATATCCATTCAGAAGCTTCAAGTTACTATCTAATCTGCTCATATGTTTTCATTATTGCCATCATTTTGGTAAGACATCAATATAGTCTCATCTTCATTATCCTTATTGATTTCATTTATTTCTTCTATTGTTAAATCTATGTTCTCATGAATCACATCATCTATTGGTGGATTAATATCTATTTCTGGTAATTCCTCTTCCTCATCAGTAGAATCAGCATGTAGAGAATTATCCTCTTCATCAAAAAGATTAGTATCATTATCACGTATAATGAGTCTAATTTCTATTTCAGATGTTGATGCATCAGTATCTGATGCTGAATCATCAAGAGGACTTTCTTCAATCTCTCTAACAATAAACTGTTCAAACAATGACCTACCTCTAGGTTGCACATGAATGACTTGCCACCAATGATGAGCATCTGAGTTTTTATAAAAAAATGCTTGTTCAATATGCCTAGGAAGAATATATGGTTCTTTAGTAGATCGCATTACCTTGGAAGAATCAATTGCCCAAAACCCAGATAATTCCTTTCTTATTGTAGAATTACTACCTTTATACTCCGCTCGATACCAGTCAACCTTCAAAATGACCTATCAAAATATATAACAACAAAAACATCCCATTATTAGGTGCTTAAAAAAGTAACTAACTCTAAAAAAAATATATAAACTTTTTTCTACCTGTTTGAATGTACGAAATGAAATTTCGTAGATACCAACAATAGTTCCTACGTAACCAAGTTCGCTATCTATAAGGTTCATGTCTTTTGAGCTAGCACGTGATAGTTGCTTGAAACAAGCAACAATACTAGAATCCTCTGTTTTACGTAAAGAATCAATGGCTTTGATTCTAATATGCTGTCCAAAAGCCCACATATTAGTGAACATTCGAGCCTGCAAAATAAATTCAATTAGTAAATAGAAACTAACATACATATATGAAAAAAATAAAATATATATTTTAATAAAATTACCTTTTGTTCACAACCTATCATTAACTCTCTTTGCTCATCTGAGATTTCTTCATTATTTGCGTTGGCGCGTTGCAAACGACTATATAGCCAATCCGTGAAAGAAGGTATATCTGTAATCTCATTATTATCGAGATTACGTCTAGATCTTTTGTTTTTTTGCCTTTTACTTTGGAGACTTTGAAGTTCCTCGTACTCGTTAACGAATGCTTGCATGCATTCGCTATTATATGCTACAAAAGTAGAAACATCATTTTTTTCTTGAAATGTAAATAAGAATGGAACCCCCTTACCTGATAATACCTCATCTGTTATTTTTGAAGAAGACTCGTTGGTCCATGCACGTGGAGCTTCTTCATGAACTCTTTCAAGGTACTCACTAACGTAATACATGCACTCTTCAAGCATCCAACCCTTTGCCATGGATCCTTCTGGTTTTGCTCTTTGTCGCACATAACCTTTTAGTATTCCCATAAATCGCTCGACCCAAAACATCCATCGAGTGTTGACAACACCGGCAATCTCTATCTCATCTACAAGATGGACTAGTCAATGAACTTGAATATCAAAAAATGAAGTAGGAAGTTCTTTTTCCATCAAACATAGTAGCTCTTTGCATTCACGTTTTTTTTGTGGGATCGAATTTTTATCGATCTCTTTGGATGTAATCCACCTATACAAATCATAAAAACAATTGTAAAGAAGTTAATTAAAAAATAAAAGATATCCAATATTCATACATATTAAATATAAAAGTATCATAATTACCTTATAAGTGATCCAAGACGATAGATCACATCTCGTACTCCTTTCGTTGTACATCCATCGATAACCAAAGGTAAAATATGTTTCAAAAAGTTATGCCAGTCATGGGTCTTTAATCCAGATAAGCTCTTATCATCCATAGTAAACATGTTTTGAAACGATGCTCCATATCCTGTAGGAGTCTTGATCAATTGAATTCTATTGTTGATACTCTGTATCTCTTTTGTTGTAAGTACCCAAGGAGCAGATGCATAAGTCGTTTCTTGTCGATGTCTATTAAAAACTGGCCATAACTTTGGTTTGGATTTTTTATCTTTCAAATCATTCCTTGATGTTGTGGTATCTTTTAGTCCAAGAAGATGTTGCCATAGTGAATAACCAATATTTTTGAATATATGCATAGGATCAAGAAGATGACATACTTTTAACTCTTTCCAATACTCCAAAGAATACCATATTGATATGTTCTCTGCGAGTGCCAATTTCCCTTTACCTCTGTTCACATACTCATTATCTGAATCATCACTGAAGATTTCTGCTTCTGGATCTATCAGAGGTCCATCTGTCCATTTTTTATACCAATCCATAGGCGTCATAGGTTTTGGATACTGACCTGTTTCAAGCTTTCCATTAAAATGTATCGCTTCTCTTTTAGATCTTAATGGATGATCATCAGGCAAGAATCGTCGATGTCGAAGATAAATATTTTTGTTGAGATTTTTACTATAGATTGATCTCAACCAATCACCACAATATGGACAAGCTTTATAACCCTTAGTAGATATTCCTGCATCATGGAAAAGGATAAAAATATAATTAGATTAAATCATATTTATTTACATGCATATTGAATAAAAAAATTACATCAATACCTGAACAAATGCCATATCCAGGAAAATCGTGAATAGTCCAAGCCACAATACCACGAATCGTAATATGTCTTTCATTGATGCTTTTCAATATATCAATGACATTAATACCTCTCCATAACTCTTGAAGATCGTCAATAAGAGGAGCAAGATATACATTCATATCTTTAACTTGTCTTTTGCCTGGGATTAAAAGTGAAAGCATTAAATGTTCCTTTTTAATGCTAAGATATGGCGGAAGATTGTAGTTTATGACTACCACTGGCCATGTTCACCATTTACTGGATTTCATGGAGAATGGATTAACCCCATCTAATGCAACTCCTAACTTTAGATTCTGTGGATTTTGTGCAAATTCAGGCCATGTAGAATCAATATGCAGAAAAGCAACACTATCATGAGGAATTCTGATTATTCCATCAGTACTTTTGTGATCATGTCCCCAAGTCAAAAGCTTTGATAATTCGGGGCTTTGAAACATATGTCTAATCCGTGGAGCCAATGGAAAATATCTCAATACCTTATTCGGGATTTTACCTTCTTCACCCTTATATCGAGGAGATTGACATTTGGGACATGTCAAAGAGTCTGCATATTCACCTCTATATAAAATACAATCGTTAGGACATGCATGTATACATTGATAATCTATACCAAGATTGTTGATTATCTTCTTCATTTCATCATGTGAGGTAGGAAGAATATTTTGACTAGGTAAAAACTTTTCAGATAATAACCTGTAAGTTTATCAAAAAAAGATATATTAAAAAAGGTAAATAAATATACATACATATATACATGTAGGTTTTTATTCTTACTTTAGATAAGGTAAGAACAAGAACTTGAATTGAATAGATACTTTTTGTCCGCGCATCTTTTAAAACTATTAATGCATCTTTCAAAATATTTACGCAAAACAATCGTATCCTGTCAATTCACATATATGTTCATATAATGGTGACATGGATGAATCGCATGCACAGAGGTTAGTCAAGATAGAGCAGGATTTCTCGGGTATGCAGTAAACCTCTTGCATGTCAATGATGAGCATCTGAACTTTAGGATACAAAGTGGACTACTGTCTCTTGAGTAACCTCTGTGCATGCGACTCATCCATGTCACCATTGCGAATATTTGGAAAGATGCATTAATAGTTTTAAAAGATGCGTGGACAAAAAGTTTCCATTCAATTCAAGTTCTTGTTCTTATAACCTTATCTAAAGTAAGAATAAAAACCTACATGTATTTATATATGTATATATATTAATGCATATATATATATATATAAATAGATAGAAAATTGAAATTTATACCTTAATAGTGTCGAAACAGATACATTACTCCATCCAAAACGATTTTGAAGGTTGAGAATAAGTAAGCTCGCATTTAGTCGTGTCAAATGACTTCCTTCATATACATGCTTTAGACATTCCTCTCGAAGATATTTCTCATTTTTAGAAATATCCATGCTCTCACTGTCATTTTGATACCAATCCTCAATAAAATCTGCCATGCCATCATCTTCATCATTGTCACACAAATCTTGTACTTTATCATCTTTTGAATATAGATCTTTCAACTTTGCATATTGCACATGCTTAGTTTTGTGTAGCCTCCTCATGGAAGCTTCTGATAAATGAGGTCTTATTGGTAATTGTGAATGTTGTGGACGAATATCATCAACATCATACGTTGGAATCTACACATATAAATAAAACTCATTAGTATTTCATAAATGAATAAAAATTAAACTTCAAATATAAAATTAAGTATATAACTTATTAAATATGGATAGAAAATTTTTATTCTCTCTAGCTAAAAGGTGCTCTTGGAGGTCTACGCCATCCATAATTCACTAATAGTTCATCACCAACATGTAATGTAGTAATAGCATTGACAACTATGTATCTTGATACATCTCTACTCATGTATGGTGATTCATGACTATTTTCACGCTCCTCAAATGTGCAATTAGTCCTTGAACTATTATGTAACCCTCGGCTACTATTTATTAAACCTGCTATATTTCCATGTGTGTAAGGTCTTCCATCAATATATAATCTTTCATTTTCTGCATGTAAAATCCTTCTACTAGTAAGAGATGCTGCGTTCAAGCATATTCCATAAGTACTCATGCTTTGAACATGACGTGAAAGTCGATGCCAATCTCCCCATCCATATATAGGACCACAAAATGACATAAGAGTGACTTCAGAGTTCGGAGGCACATACAAATCCTCTACAATAAAGAGACCACGACCAGCATTAGTAATAGTGGATGGAGCAATCATATAGCGATTACCCCAAAAGTTGAAAACCTCTCCATCTAAAGGAAGTGGTCCTCTATTCCATCCTCCATATCTTCTTCTATCATATGTTTGTACTAAAGAACGATCACGAGCTGGCAATGGATAATCTCCAGCCGTTTCATTCTCTAAACCAGGAGGTAGAGGATTTCTAGAAACCTCTACTTGTAATTGATGAACAGCAAGTCCATGACGTGTACGAGGCATATTAACATTATGAGAAAAATCATCATCATCATCATCGAGCAAGTATTGCTGTATATCAATAATAATTTGATTTTATACATGGTTTTTAAATAAAAAATGACATTAATATATATAGAAAATACATACCCAAGCATTATCACGTTGACTAGGTGATGGTGCATGCTCAAAAGTACCATACTCTGCCTCATGTTGAATACATTCCAATCGTGGTCTTTGATACGTGCCATAACAAGAGTTACACCAACATATAATATGCTCTTGATAGTAAAATTCATCATAATTCCTATCGGAGGACACATGTGAAGTCGTTGCATGGGTAGGAGGTGGTGGAGTACCCTCTGATTGATCAGAATCTGCACATCATAAGAAACATAAAAAAAATATATAAGTTATGTATCCATCAAATATAGTTAAAATTAAATATTTCATAAACTTACAGTATAAAGTCGCTGCACGATGAGGAGACGGTGGTGGAGTTCCATCTGATTGATCAGAATCTACAAATAATGGTATTTGATATTAATAATTTGATTATCTACATAAATAAAAAATTCACATATACATATTTACACATACACACATATTCACATATACACATTTATACATACACACATATTCACATATACACAACACATATTATTGTGGGATAAATGCATGTATTTTGTATGAATGAGTGTATATGCATGCATGTGTGTGTACGTATATATGTGGATATGTATATGTGTGTTTATGTTATATGTATGTATATGTGTATATATATACATATATGCATGCGTATATGTTTGCATGTATATGTGTATGTGGGTATGTGTATGTGTATGTGTATGTGTATATGTGTGTATATATGTGTATGTATTCTGACTTTTTTTTCTGTTTGAGATTAAATTAACAGGAGATATTGTATGGTTGAAAAAAATAAGAGGCGAGCTAACATACCACCTGAGTCGTGGCAGTTTTTTCGTAGACAGCTACGTCTTCAAGAGTCATTTCCTCAGCAGAAGGTACACAAATTAATAGTTTATATTTATAATTTTTAGATATTGTAGTAATTTTTTAATTTAATTTATGTATTTTTTTCCTTGAATAAACAGGCTGCTGCAAAGAAGAGAGTGGAGTCGGGCCACACATCGCACTTAGGCCAAATGGGCCATAATGGTTTTGTAGTTACGTTTGTAAGTATATGTGTTATTGTGAGTATATTTTTTATTTTAGTTAAAATGCAAGCAACTAATGTTTTTTATTTGTTTCATTGCAGCGAAAGGATTATGGCCGATATCCTACGAAACACGAGATTGAGTATGCTACACATTTTGGATATCGGCGTTTGAGCGAGTATATACAAGATCATCCTGATGCCTTTGTGAGTATTTTTAAATTTTATATAATTATTTTGTTGTTATGAATGTTTTAATTATTTTATTGATTTATGTTTGTTATACGTAATACAGGAGTATTATGGGGAGACAAATATGGATGAGGTGGAGAGACAGACACAGGAGGGACGATCTCGATCGTCACAGGGTGATCATGAGGATGAGGATGAGGAAGATCAAGATGATCATGATATTCCTGATGATGATGATGATCATGATGATGATGATTAGGATTTTAGTTGATTATGACATTGGATTATATGTATTTACATTGATATATATATATATATATATATCTATATATTTTTCATTTCAGTCATGTTTTGAATTGTGTGTATGGTATTAAGTAATGAAGAGTTTTGTTCTATTGATTGTTATTATTGTTTATATTAAGCATGTGTTTTAATACTTTAATTATATAATTCATTCATATGTGTGTACCTAAGTGTATATGTATGTGTGTGTATATGTATGTATGTGCATGTGTATGTGTGTGTATATGTATGTATGTGCATGTGCATGTATAAGTGTATATGTGTGTATGAGTATGTGCATGTGCATGTGTATGTGTGTATATGTATATGCATGTATATGTATAACTCTATGTGTATGTGTGTGTATGTGCATGTATATGTGTATATGTGCATGTGTATGTGTGCGTATATGTATGTATATGCATGTGCATGTATAAGTGTATATGTATGTATCAATATGTGCATGTTCTTGTGTATGTGTGTGTATATGTATAACTCTATGTGTATGTGTGTGTATGTGTGTGTATGTGCATGTATATGTGTATATGTAGGTATATGCATGTGTGTGTGCTTCTTCATCATGTATAAGTGTATGAGTGCATATCAATAAGTGTGAGTATGGTATGTAATGAAAATTACACAATTCAAATGATCTACAAATAATAGAAATTGTACTTACAATTGTGATCCATAGTTTTTGCTTGGTTAGCTTCTTGAATAACCTACAATAAGGAGAGAGAAAAGAGAGAGAGAGAGAGAGAGAGAGAGAGAGAGAGAGATCTAGAGAGAGAGAGAGAGATCTAGAGAGAGAGAGAGAGAGTGAGATCTAGAGAGAGAGAGAGTGAGATCTAGAGAGAGAGATCTAGAGAGAGAGAGAGAAAATTCAAAGAGAGAAAGATGTAGAAAGAGAGAAACAAAGACAGAGGGAGACAATAACAGAGAGCTTAAGCAAAACAACAATTCTGCATATACTTGCTTCAGCTCGTAAGCGCAGCGCAATTGCGAACGTTGGAGAGCTCTTCGATCGGATGCGTGAAAATGCCGATTGCAGAGCCTCCAACGTTTTAATTTTTGTCCGTCAACAGATCGTCGTATAAGCGATGCAACGCGTCGTCGTATAAGCGACATTTGCTTAGCGTCACGTATACGACGGTCTGCACCGTCGCTTATACGACGGTGTAAACCGTCGCTTAAGCGACGCCTTTGACAAGCGTCGTTTAAGCGACATTAGGCGGAAGCGTCGCAAATACCGTCGTTTTTTGCGTCTTATAATCGACGGTCCGCGCTCGACGGTAATTCCGACGCAAGTTGCAATTTTATAGCGACGAAATTCTGTCGCGTTAACCGTTGCTACATGCCCGTATTCCTTGTAGTGTATGGATCCTTTGATAGGAGTCGACTGGAAAACCTATGTTATCATTTGCATGGTCCCCCAGGTGAGCAGATGGACCCAAACGACATTGCACCGGTAACCTCTCGTGGACAAAAGAGAGGAAAAAAGGACTTAGACGTACAAGCAAGTACTAATAATATTACACAGAATGAACATATGGAAGAGATGCTTGAAGCATTTTATAAGATGGACGAAGATCATGATGGTGGAGAAGGTGTCGAGAGTTTCATGGACACAACAAAAATTCCACAATCAGAAGTCGATGAAGAATATGAAAACATGCGAAGACTAGCTCGTTTACCACTTTACAATGGAGCAAAGATATCTCTACTACGTGCATCACTCGCGATGCTCAATCTGCAATCCATTTATGGATGGTCAGATAGTAGTGTCACTGAATTGTTCAGGTAAGTGGAGAACAAATTCGCTTTTAGTGTTGTATCACAATAACTTTATTTACTAATATTGTTTTAATTGCTTATTGCAGGCTCCTTAAAGATCAATTTTTGGCAGAGGTCAATGACATGCCTCCAACACGTGGAGATGCGAGAAAACTTTTACAGTCCATTGGAATGGATTATACTAACATTCATGCTTGTCCGAATGATTGCATTCTCTTTCGGAATGAGTATGAGCATCTCCACGTATGTCCAAAGTGTGGAGCAAACAGATTTAGAGAAGACATTGTAGGCGAAGCAATCCCCGCAAAGGTTCTTCGCCACTTTCCTATCATTCCACGAATTAAGAACATGTTTAGATGCAAATCTATAGATGAGTTAATGTCATGGCATACAAAGAGCAGGTCTACAGATAATATAATGTGAGTGCCTGCTGACTCTGACACTCCCGCCAGTGTCACTCCTGCCGGTGTGACTCTTGCAGGTGGTGCTAGTCCCGTAGGAGGTATGTCTCCTAGCTTTGTGACTCCACCACGACCATTTTTTCAGCCATCTCCTACTGGGTCTACTAGTAGACATGTGCGTTTGACACCTCAGTGCGATACAGGTTCTAGCCCATCTCGTAGATCGAGGTCACGCTCTAGAGCAGGAGGTTCTAGGAATGGATCTACAGGTAGGTCTGGAGGCAAAGGAGGCGGCTATTGTGGATGCAGTGCGACGTACGTTGTGTCGCCCGCTTCTACTCCTAGGACGAGTATTTCAGATGTAGGTATGCCACGTAGTACACCACGTACACCTTGGAGTGCTTATGACCATGATGATTCCAAGGTGTATAGTATCCGAGATGGAGCTCCGGTGATGGATGCGGCTGGCAAAGCAATGCATGCATGCATACGACAGCTTTGGTCCATCTATTTTGGACACTCTATCATGCTGAAATGGAGTGAACAGGATAAAGATCGGAAGAATTATTTCACACAGACGATTTATCAAGAGTTTCGACCAACCGATGGACAGTCTCTTGTCAGTTCAAAGTGGATTCTGCACACTGCACGTGAGGTTATGTCCCATCGACA
>CM035408.1:181078504-181248504 GCA_020310875.1 Ceratopteris richardii | reverse complement strand
TTACTAGGCTTGCCTGGCCAAAAAAAAAAGTGAATCTTTTCATTTAAAGGGATAACATATTATGGGATTTTATTATTTCTCCTAATCTATTTATTCCTACAAGAAGTAGACTCGTTTGCAGCTTACAGAAGGCTTGGATGGAAGGTAAAATGTTTATTATCTGAATTTCCTTTTCGCTACTAACTCTTATTTGTCTTTTCATGAATCTATCTAGACAGGATGGATCATGCATTGCGAGAGAGGAGAATTGTC
Source organism: Ceratopteris richardii (assembly GCA_020310875.1). NCBI lineage: Eukaryota > Viridiplantae > Streptophyta > Polypodiopsida > Polypodiales > Pteridaceae > Ceratopteris > Ceratopteris richardii. The sequence goes on along the minus strand of CM035408.1, from coordinate 181,248,252 downwards.
TATTAGGATGGTGAAAAAATGGAGAAAAGCTGGTTTCGAAACTTGGAATAGCTTGTATAGAAATAACATGTTAGTTGGCGATGAAGAAATTTTGTGCTTCACTAATCTCACTTTTGGTTGCGAATAGGTTCTTATAGAGAAAACAAGATTGTTGATGCAGAGAATGGATGGCTGCTTCCACCACAAGAAGATCAATATTAATACTTTTGTTGAAGACATGTAGCCACATTAGAAGAAATCTTCTATACATTTCTTGCCTCTTTTCAAGGATCTCAACAAGAAATGGAGTGTGAAGCAGAATCATTTTCAATGGAAGTGTAGATGTAAGAGTATATGGGCCTTGCCTCTCCACATAAAGCATTCCACTATACTTTGGTTGATTCTCCATAAAGGTGTGTGGAGAGGGTAGAAAGCTAGAAGGATGTGTATTGATACAAGAAGATGTTTATTATCTGGCATCTTTAGGAGGATCTTTCTCATCTCTTTGTTAACAATATCCATGCTCACATATATTGGAGTCTTTCTAATAAGTACTTATCCTTTGATGGTACGCACAAACTTGGATTCAAGGATTTTTCACTTAGATAAAGTTACAAAATGGATGTTGTCTTAAGGAAAAATTGTTGATCTTAGATAATTTGGTATATCTGGACACTTGTTTATGTTCATAAACGTCTACTTCACTTGTATCTCTGAGCTTAAAAGAACCAATGTGGCCGTTGATGCTCCTCTTGAGCATGAAAACTTTAAATCTATCATCTTTATTTGTAAGCCTTCAAAATGGAGAGAAAATCTCGTAGTTTTGTACTCCGATAAGAGATTTGTATTGTATTATTCCATGTTTTGAGTTTGTGCTATCCTATGATGAGGGTATGTGACATTATTGTATTAATATTCGTCCTCTTTTTCTATTGTCTCAAAAAATACACAATGATTATTAATATGACTTTTGATGAAACATGAGAGCCTCTCAACTCATATATACATTTTCTTGACAAAAATATTTCACTTAATGAAGCCGTAGTTCCTTACCCTTATTTGCTCTAAATTTCTTATCCTTCTACTTGCATAAATTTGTTGTTTCCGATGTATAAAATGAAGAAAATATTCCACTTATGAAAACCCAATTAGTTCACATCCTCATTTACTATAACTTGCTTATCCCGGGGCTGCTTCAAAGTTCCCCAAGGTGGGTGCCTCTACCTTATGAGGTTGGGTGTGTGTGTCTTTCCAATTCATTGTACTCTCAAATAATAATAATAATAATAATTCTTGAACTCAAAATTTCTGAAAACGTGCGGTGATCAATAGGAGCCATGTAACATTTCGGCAAATCAGTAAATAATCACAGACTTTGGAACTCGATTATGTCATGAGATAATACAATCATAGATTACAAAATATAGAATACATGTAGAGAAGAGTCCCTCTCTGTTTACAAAACTTTAGTCTTTCATACAAATGAAGAGAAAATCTATGTTTACAAAACTTTAGTCTTTCATATAAATGAAGAGAAAATCCGGGACATATTCAATAAATTGAAGAGTAAAATGAGATTGGTTTTAAGGCTGAGCTTGAGGATGAAACATAGTCTTCAATTATCCTCGCCCGCATAGCCAAGTGGTTTGACACCTCGACACTGTGGGAGGGAGTCCTGAGTTCAAATCTTGGTTAGACATGTATCTATGAGTTCCTCACAGATGGGTGCCTCTAACTTACGAGGTTGAGTGTCTGAATGTGTTTTCAATTTGTTGTACTCTCAAAAAAAATAGAGAGAGAGAAACACAGTCTTCAAATTTTTTTGCTTTTTTTTGTTTTTTTGGTAAGTTTGGTCGTGGAACATAGAAGCTTAAAACTTTTAGGCGCTAGCTAGCAAACACTTGGCGGATGTTTTGGCATAGCAGAGGTAGCTTTGATTAACTCTTGGCTCTTTGGATGATACCAAAGTCGTATTGCCTTGAATGCAAACGGAATCCTTGCGGTCTGACTTCCCTCAGCCATTTGAGTTTCTGTGCGTTGGGTTTTCCTCATGGCGACACCACAACCTGCCTGTGTTGATGTTCCCGCGATCGGAATGTTGACTTTCGCATTCGCTTGGATAGAAGTATCGTCAGAGTGCTTGATGCCTCTGTGGTAGAACACCTCGGTTACCACCCACAGCTCTATATACTTCTCTTTTCTGTAAGCCAATATATACGAGCATCAATATGTGTCCGAGAGAGAGAGAGAATGTGTTTTCATTGGAACAGAAAGGAATACCTCCACCAGTGTGAATGTCTATGGCGACCAGTAATCCATTTGCTGATGAAAGAAAGATCTGGAATCCATCGCGCTTTCTCCGAAGAAATCTGTAGGCAAAGTGCGGATCTGTCCACAGCTGCAGATTCAACGTACCTCATAACAGAAGCATTGTTCCGTGCAATTGTGAATCCCATGCCGCCGCAACCCATGCCATGTACCACCGTCGATGCAAGATCTCCACGTACAGAAGAGGATGTCTCTGACTCCCACTTATCAGAAATAAAGCGAGTATTTATGAATTTTCCACGGCAATGTGGTGGATGGGAAGCTCCGAGTACCCAACGCTGCAGCTCTTCCAGCTCTTTAAGCAGCACGACATGATCATGATAAGTGGCCTCCACAGGGCATGCTTCTGCTGAGTCGTCAAACGAGAATTTCCCCAATTTCTCGTCGGTAATGTATCCCATTTTCCTGAGCTGGGATTTTGAAGTCTTGATAAACACCGTCAATGGCCCAACCTCCCATGCACATGGGCTGGGCTCCAGGAGTATCATTTTCTGAGGTGATATGCCTGCCGCAAAGGAGTACATATGGTTGTCATTTGACAAGAGATTGACACACACTCGCTGAAACGGAAAACACTAAAAGATGGATCCGCACATTACAATGTTCCCCGACACACAATTTGACATTCTTGCCATTGAGTAACACTCGCGCACACAAATCACCCACGGAATTGATAAAATGACCGAATACCCCGATTGCGAGCGACAGTCGAAATCATTTATGGTTTACGTATGAAGACGTTGAACTGCAAATAGAAGTTACCTTTTCGCCACTGAAGTGCACAAAGTTCCAGTATCCGAGAACAGAGATTGAAATGCCGAATAGGCGATGGCAAGGGAGTGTGCAGAGGATAAAGCGCTCTGCTTGGCCTAATTGGCGATGGCGAGGAAGAGTGTGCAGAGGATACAGCGCTCTGCTTGGCGGAATCGGCGATGGCAAGCGCGTCTGGAGAGGATAAAGCAGCTTCTTAAAAACTGCTGCGGAGTTTTCACGTGCCACGTGGAGCTAGCGAGCCCCACAATTCGTCATTGAAGTTCGGCGGAGGAATCCAGAGAACAAGAAAAGCTACTGATCCGGCGGAGGAATACAGAGAACAAGAAAAGCTACTGATCGTCTCGCATCTTCACCCGTTGATCGGATCGTCACCCGTTGATCGGATCTTTATTCGGATCTTTGGCAAGTGTCTGCACCAAAATGTTTTTTTTTTTTTTTTTTTTTGAGCACAAACAGAAAGTATAATATTGATGCAGGAAAGAAAATACAAGACTAACTCTCACAGCTTTGCATGGGAGGAGAACACCTCAGAACAAGAGCTGGAGCCAAAGGCAAAGGGCCAAGGGAGCCCAAGCCAGCACCCCTTACATCAAAAAGTTTCTAATATACCAGTTAAAGTAACTGATCATATTGTTTCTGTCCCTAGAGTGTATCTGAAGCAATTTGTTCTTCCAAGAACTAAAAGGGTACTTTTTGACAATATACAAGGGATTCTTATCTAGAAATTTCTCATTGAGGGGAATATTGCTGCACATGTAGGCTATTTTTCTTATACCAACAAGGCAGGAGAAAAGAAAGCTTTTTCCATTTCTGTCAAAAATCTTGTTGTTCCTGTTTTTCCAAACGAACCAGAGAATGTGAGCCCTCACCATCTGCCATAAGGCAATGTCCATCCTGTACGTTTCTCCAATAAGCATCTCCTTAACTCCCAGAGAGTAGATTCCAGCAGTCTGACAATAGAATTGAATGATTTTCCAAAAGGCTATACTGTCTTTACATTTAAAGAACAAGTGTTCCAAGTCTTCAACCTTGCCACAAGCTTTGCACAATCCTGCATCAATATTATATTTTCTAGCTCTGCTTCCAGTCCAAACTCCTTTGTGTAATATCAACCACAGAAGATAGGAATGTTTGTTAGCCATAGGGTAAGCCCAGATGCTTTGAAACCTGTACCTCCATTGATGATAGTTCCAGGACAGGTCCCACTTTTTATTCAATCTCTCACATATGCTACGGATACTGGTGAAGGAAGACTTGTAACAAGCATACATGTCCTGAGCCACCACATCCAAGGCAATAATTCTGTCCCACATGTATTCTGCCCTCATAATCATCAACTGCAGCTTCCTTTCTTTGATAATCTGTTTACAGGCCACAGAAAGGTCATTAATATTCATAATTTGATTATCCTCAATCACTTGACCATTTCTCATCAGATCCTCCCATTTATTGAAACCATAATTTTTACATTTATGCCACCTTATAGGGAGGGAGACTTCCCTATAATTAGTAAACCATCCAACCCATAAAGAATCTTGTAATAAGAAGGAGTAATTCTTGGCAAACCATATGGGCAATTTGTAACCTTCCTTGATAGACATCCAAGCCTTCCAGAAGTTACAAACCAACTGACTCCCTTTGGGAACGAAGGTGACAGGGGAAGTCACAATATCCCAAATAGAAAAGTTACACCAACTTTTATTGTTACTCAAGCAAAATAATTTGATATTTCTTTTAATCAGGCAGGCCCAAAAGTCTGAAGATGAAATAGATCTCAGGATCCATTTTGCAGCCATTTGATTAGCCATCCTAGAGGGGCAAAAAAGACCAAGGCCACCTTCAGATTTCTTCATACAGCAAATCTTCCATGCTACTTTCGGAATTTTGGAGCTGCCCCATAAGAACCTTCTGGACAAAGCAATGATTTGAGCCAACTGTTTCTTGGAAGGCTGCCAACAGGCAAGGAAATAAGTTAGACCAGGAAGAATATAATGCTTCAAAACAAAGACTCTTTGGGAAATGTTGGCCTGCATATCCATCCATTTAAAGATCTTTACTCTAAATTTATCCATGACCCAGTCCCATCTCTACTGAAAACTAATTTCAAATCCCATTGGGATACCCAATAATCTGAAAACAGTACCTTTTTTAATGATGTCACACCCTGCCATATGAACACAGTCAGGAACAAAATCATTAGAAGCATAAAAACCAGTTTTGTGGTGATTGACAGCTGAACCACTTGCCAGACAAAAGGTATTAAGACAATTTAAAAAAGTGTTAGCAGACATGGGATCAGCTTCCATCACAAGATTAGTGTCATCAGCAAACATCTGTAAGCAAAGCTTGTCAGCAGCTTGAGGAATTTCTAGACCTTTAATAAGACCTTTATTAATACAATCTTTAACAAGCCAGCCAAGAGCATCACTAGTAATGGCAAACAGTAAGGGGGCTAAGGGACAACCTTGTCTAACAGATCTACAGAGCTTAAAAGGGGAAGACAGGTGACCATTCATGGCAACTTTGGAATGAGCATTGCCAAACAACACACTTGTATACTTAATAAAGTTTTTCCCAACTCCAATATCATGAAGAGATTGAAGAATAAAATCCCACTCAATCCTATCATAAGCCTTGTCAAAATCAATTTTGAAAAAGAAGGTGTCAATGTTGTTGTCCTTAGCATACTCCATCCCTTCCCAAATAGTGATAATCGCATCAAGGATATATCTCCCTTTAATAAACCCTTTCTGCTCAGGAAGAATAATGGAGTCCATCAAAGGACTCAATCTTCTAGCAAAGGATGTCTGCACCAAAATGTTACCACACCCAGCCAAGCTAAAATGGGGTATGGACCGAACCACCAAACTTTAAATTTACCAACAATCCAATTTGATTTAGAATTATTAAAAAGTACTAACAATCCTACTTGAAAAATAGGGGTTTTTAGAAACCGATCATGTGTGCAATCCTACCAAATCTACAGTTCTTGCATCAAGAGAAAACTTTCAAAGCGCTGCTCATCTAATGAGAGGATTTTATCTAGGTGGGAATACAATGAGTCTTCCGGAAGAAGCTTGTGATCAATGGCGACCCAAAAACTAGGAATGACAATCTCCATAGGGGAAATGATCTGCAACCCATAAGCTCGTTTGAAAGGAATACAACAAGTGCAAACTTTATAGGTAATCTGATAAGCCCATAAAACCAAAGGTGATAACTAGTCCCATCATTCAGGACAATTTGCAATTTATTCTTTTAACATATGCAACTGTGTTTTATCGGTACTCTTGACCAATTCATTTGCTTGAGGTTAGTAAGGTGTGCTAAATTTCTATGTGATACTAAACGAGTGAGTAAGGGCTTGAATGAGATGATTAGCAAAGTGTGCTCATCAATTACAAACAATCTCCAAGGGGAGACCAAACAACGGGATAACATCTCAAGTCGAACATCTTGCAACCAAAGAAGTAGTGGCTCATTTAACATCTTCTATCTAGTGAGTGACATAATTGGTATAGGTGAGAATGTAGAGATTATTGGTGAGGACAGTGGTGGGGTGATAGGTCCAACAAAATCCAATTTCCAATTCTAGAGTGGTTCTAGAGATAGAACAGTTTGAAGGGGAAAATTGTGTCGAGGTAATGGTTGGACCCAACAATTTCATATAGGTTAATTAATCCAAAAAGTGAGTGTCAATCGGGTCAGAATGGGCTAGTGCTAATACAAAAGGAATCTCACATTGCAGCCATGCCCTCAAAGGATGAGAATAATATAATTTATTCATGAGTATGCAAAATCCATGGTCGTACAGGGCTAACTTTTGACGCACAATAATGTGAAACACGTCTAGGGGACAACCATGGTCGAAAAATTCAATAACATATCATAATAAGAATCAAATAGATCCCAAGTGACGAGGGGGGCCTACTCAATGAGAACGATAAAACCTACTCGGAGTAGCCGATCAATTTCCTCCTTCGCTTCTTTGGCATAATTGGGATCCATTCTATAACTTTGTTATTTGGCCGGATAAATGTCTAGTCCGAGTAGCACCCGATGTTCATAAATTCTAGGATCTAACCCCTTCGGTTATACTTTATGGAATAATGAAATGTTATATGGATTTAATTTCTTGAGGTTTTTAATGTGATTTGTTTTCTAATTTAACAAGTGAAGACTCATGAGGGTGTGAACATGCATGGACTTATTCATATATAATAGATCACTTTAGAAAGTGATGTTTTTATAAAAATAGTAGATTTCTTAGAAAGTGAGGATTTTGTAAATAAAGCAAATTTTCATAAGTGCGCTCTTTTCGAAGCGTCACCTTCATGTATCTTCTATTTAGGATGCAATGGAAAAATACTTGTAGATACACATGCTCTGATAGACTTGTCCATCAGAATATGTAGGGGATGATTGTACGCAATTTGTGTCCAATCTCTTGCTTCTTTCTATTCTCTTTATGCTTTTGTGAGATCTCGTTTCTCCCTAGGGGTTTCATTACTATTTCTTATTACCAAAGATGGGATTGGGTGATGGGTAGACTCAAAAACAAAGTGTTTAAATGGATATCTTTGCAACATAGCCTCCCTCCTAGAGTCTATGTTCTTAACGAGCATATTCTTCCCTCATTGACCTATTTTTTGTCATTTTGGATTCCCAACAAAAAGTAGTTGACTCAAGCTATTGCCCTTGCTCGTGAAATGATCCTTTATCTTGTTTACATAAAGTGGCAACGAATACCTTGATGTCAGTTTTTGGGGTCTAGCGAGTGATCAATAACTTTATTCAGCAGGCCTGATTTAGCAGATGTGCCTTGTACTTTTATGCAGATGGCCAGGGTTCAAGTCCCGCCCGGGGCTGGATGCTTCAAAGTTCCCCAAGATGGGTGCCTCTGCCTTACGAGGTTGAGTGTGTGTCTTTCCAATTCATTGTACTCTCAAAAAAAAAAATAATAATTCTTGAACTCAAAAATTATGAAAACGTGCGGTGATCATAGGAGCCATGTAACATTTCGGCAAATCATTAAATAATCACAGACTTTGGAACTCGATTATGTCATGAGATAATACTATCATAGATTACAAAATTAAGAATACATGGAGAGAAGAGTCCCTCTCTGTTTACAAAACTTTAGTCCTTCATATAAATGTAAAATCTATGTTTACAAAACTTTACTCTTTCGTATAAATGAAGAGAAAATCCAGGACATATTCAATAAATTGAAGAGTAAAATGAGATTGGTTTTATGGCTGAGCTTGAGGATGAAACATAGTCTTCAATTGTACATGCCCGCATAGTCAAGTGGGTTGACACCTCGAGTGTCTGGGAGGAAGTCCTGAGTTCAAGTCTTGATTGGACATGTATCTATGAGTTCCTCAGAGATGGGTGCCTCTAACTTACGAGGTTGAGTGTGTGAATGTGTTTTCAATTTGTTGTACTCTCAAAAAAAAAAAGAGAGAGAAACACAGTCTTCAAATTTTTTTGCTTTTTTTTGTTTTTTTGGTAAGTTTGGTCGTGGAACATAGAAGCTTAAAACTTTTAGGCGCTAGCTAGCAACCACTTGGCGGATGTTTTGGCATAGCAGAGGTAGCTTTGATTAACTCTTGGCTCTTTGGATGATACCAAAGTCGTATTGCCTTGAATGCAAACGGAATCCTTGCGGTCTGACTTCTCTCAGCCATTTGAGTTTCTGTGCGTTGGGTTTTCCTCATGGCGACACCACAACCTGCCTGTGTTGATGTTCCCGCGATCGGAATGTTGACTTTCGCATTCGCTTGGATAGAAGTATCGTCAGTGTGCTTGATGCCTCTGTGGTAGAACACCTCGGTTACCACCCACAGCTCTATATACTTCTCTTTTCTGTAAGCCAATATATACGAGCATCAATATGTGTCCGAGAGAGAGAGAGAATGTGTTTTCATTGGAACAGAAAGGAATACCTCCACCAGTGTGAATGTCTATGGCGACCAGTAATCCATTTGCTGATGAAAGAAAGATGTGGAATCCATCGCGCTTTCTCCGAAGAAATCTGTAGGCAAAGTGCGGATCTGTCCACAGCTGCAGATTCAACGTACCTCATAACAGAAGCATTGTTCCGTGCAATTGTGAATCCCATGCCGCCGCAACCCATGCCATGTACCACCGTCGATGCAAGATCTCCACGTACAGAAGAGGATGTCTCTGACTCCCACTTATCAGAAATAAAGCGAGTATTTATGAATTTTCCACGGCAATGTGGTGGATGGGAAGCTCCGAGTACCCAACGCTGCAGCTCTTCCAGCTCTTTAAGCAGCACGATTGATAAGTGGCCTCCACAGGGCATGCTTCTGCTGAGGCTTTAAACGAGAATTTCCCCAGTTTCTCGTCGGTAATGTATCCCATTTTTTTTTTTAAATAAAAGGAAGTTCGGCCTTAGCCTAATCTCCCGGATTTTAATTAAAATAAAGAAAAACAGTTACAAGTGAATGGGATTAGTGCCCATAGGACCCCCCAAATCCCACAATGCAGGGGAGGAGTATGGCAAGCTAGAGGGCATTACAAATGAGGCGGATAAAGTTATCATCACCCTCATGTGGGACCCATTTGGGTTTCAACTTGTTGTTTTCGAGGAGATAAATAAAATGATGTCTAAACGGTGGCGATCTCTTGACTCGGGAGATTCTTTTACCTAGGAGAAACAAGGATTTCTCGATCGACCATTCCTTAGGAGTTTGGCCAAAGTTGACAGCACATCGCTCCCTCCAAATCTTCCATAGAGTCTCACCTCTGATGGCATTCCACAACCTCGATGAGCAGCCGACCACTTCACCCAACATCACCTCTTGCCAGTTGATTTGCATCGTGAGTCTCAATACTCGGGTCAAATGATGCCAGATAACACAGGACTTGGGGCAGTCGAAGAACAAGTGAGCTAAATCTTCGATGCACCGATGGCAACACTTGCACCATGGTGGCAGACCACAGATTTTGTTAGCCCTTGCATTGGTCCAGATACCTATATGCAAGATCTGCCACATGAGAACTGACCTTTTGACCTCAATTAGGGGGTGCCAAATAGACATGAATTTTAATTCCCACCGAAGTTTGGTCCAAGAAAGGCACCATCTCTTGTTGAGAGTGTGGTGAACATCTAAATCCTCTTTGAAGTTGGGGGTTCTGGATAGCTTCTTACCATTGCTCCATTTGAGGCCCTCCAGGCAAGGAAGATCCTGATCGCAGAGAAGGCATGTAGTTGAGTGGTCCCATGCTAAGCACCTGCTTTGAAGAAGAGTCCATTCCTCAAAGGTAACTCTAAGTCTCAGATCCAATTCTTTGAACCTAATCCACTGGCTGGTCTCTTGTTTCTAGAGTTGTTTCCACTGTTTGAACCCCTTGTTCCATAACCGCTTTGCAGTTTGGAGGTTCCAAGACTCCACCCCCTAATGCCGCTGATCGGGAACCAAATAGAGTCATTTTGTCTTATCCCAGCTGCCCACTTCCACTCATCACTGATTCTGATGAATTGTTTGGCCTTGTTCCAATTCTTCCATAAGGAACACATGAGGCTAGAGCCTTTAGGGGACACCGGGTGGGGGGAAAACAAAAGCGTGAGAATCCCTGTGTCCTTCCAATCAGGATGGCCAACTAAGGTAAGATCTTCCGTGTTTCTGAACATCAATTTAGCCCAAGAGGACTCCCTATTGCTCCAAGCCTTGATAAGCCACTTTGCCGCGAGCTTGTCAGCCAACCCAACAATATCCAAAATTCCCAGGCCCCCTGAGTCTTTAGGTCTAATGCAAGTTTTCCATTTGATTTTGGGAACCCCCCTCCTGTTGGGGTCCCCAGTCCAAAGGAAGTTTCTGCAGATTCTTTCCACTTTGGCTAAGTCTTTCTCCTTAGGTCTCCAACACGAGATAAAGTAAATACTTGTAGACAACATAAAAGTGTTAACAACCATCGCACGCCCTGCCAAGTTGACTTGCATACCATTCCAATGATTCAGCTTGCTATCCATCTTGGATAGCACCCAGTTCCAGCATTGGTCCATTGAGATGTCGAATCCCATCGGAATGCCAAGGAGACGGAAGACTTGACCACTAGGGATAACTTGACACCCCTGATCCACCAATAATTGGGGAGTAGGTCTGCTGATTGCTCTAAAAGCAGTTTTAGCATGGTTGATTTTTGAGCTTGATGCCACACAAAAGATGTCGAGGCACCACCAAAACACTTCAATGTTGTTTATATCGTTATGCACAAAGGCATTCATGTCATCAACAAAAAGTCTCACAATCATTTGGCCATGATTTAGAGGTAATGCACGACCCTTGAGATTGCTAGCGTCCATGTGATGCTTTAATAGGTAGCTGAGTCCATTCGAGGCGATAGCGAATAGTAAAGGAACCAGAGGGAAGCCTTGCCTAATTGATCTTTTTAAACGATTGGGCTCACAGAGCTTACTGTTGATGTTTATTCTAGTTGAAGCATTTCCAAGAAGAGTGGAAACCATCTTCGTGAACTTTTGGCTGCATCCAAGGTCTTTCAATGATTGAAGAGTAAAGTCTCATTCCAATCTGTCATATGCTTTGTCGAAGTCGATCTTAATGAATACCAGATCTTGAGCAGACTCCTTAGCAAAAGCAAGGCCTTCCCAAATATCGTCAATTGCTTCAAGTATAGATCTACCTTTGATAAAACCTTTCTGGTCCTCACAGAGCCATGAATTTAAATGACGAGAGATTTTGTTGGCGATAACTTTTGCAATTATCTTGTATCCTGTTTGGAGCATGGTAATCGGACGCCAGTTTTCAATTTTGTTCTTATCTCCCCTTTTGTGGATTAACTTGATGACGCCATTATTCAGACACTCAGGGAGGGCACCGAATGAGAGAGCCTCTTGCCACACGAGGCGTAGTGGGGTGGCCACCTCATGTTTGAAGGACTTGAAAAACTCATTGGTGAGGCCATCCGGACCCGGACTTTTCCCATTGGGAAGGGCATCAATAACCCTGATAATTTCATTCTCGGAGATGTTAGCATCCAGCAGCGCAAGCAAGTTTTGTGGAATTCTAGTTTGAGCAACCCTTGAGATGGTTTCCATAGAGTTGCGCCTATGGGGGGAAGGAGGAGTCGAGACCCCGAGAAGATTGGTAAAGTCCTTGACGATGATAGATCTATTCTCCACTTCCGTGGAACATTCGCTTCCATTGTTATCGACGAATAGGGGGATGGATTTCCTAGCTTGTTTCCTTTTGAGGATGTTACACATCTCTTTCGTTGGTTTGTCGGCCTTCCCCGCCCACCAGTCTTTGAAGAAAATTTGAAGATTTTTCCTTTGAACCTCCTCCTCTTATCTTAGTTTTCCCCTGATTTTCAAAAGGCCTTGTTGGCAATGTAACTTACCTTTGTTCACCTCTTCTTCAAGTCGTGAGAGCCTCCGGTACACTGTTTCTCTTCTTTTTTTTCGGATATCTCTTATAGACTTTTGAGTCCTGAGCTGGGATTTTGAAGTCTTGATAAACACAGTCAATGGCCCAACCTCCCATGCACATGGCTGGGCTCCAGGAGTATCATTTTCTGAGGTGATATGCCTGCAGCAAAGGAGTAAATATGGTTGTCATTAAAAGAGATTGAGACACACTCGCTGAAACGGAAAACACTAAAAGATGGATCCGCACATTAGAATGTTCCCCGACACACGATTTGACACTCTTGCCATTGAGTAACACTCGCGCTTTGTCCCAGAAACACACAATTCACCCACGGCATTGATAAAATGACCGGATTCCCCGATTGCGAGCGACAGACGAAATCATTTATAGTTTACGTATGAAGACGTTGAACTGCGAATAGGAGTTACCTTTTTTGAAAACCAGACCAAACAGAGATTTACTTCTTAAAATCGCCACTGAAGTGCACGAAGTTCCAGTATCCGAGAACAGAGATTGAAATGCCGAATGGGCGATGGCAAGGGAGTGTGCAGAGGATAAAGCGCTCTGCTTGGCGTAATTGGCGATGCAAGGGAGTGTGCAGAGGATTAAGCGCTCTGCTTGGCCGAATTGGCGATGCCAAGCCTCCAAGAGCGTCTGGAGAGGATAAAGTACATGCATTTGCATGCAAGTACATGTATTTGTGACAAATCATGGTTTTTTGTTGAGTAGATGAGCAAGAAATTAGATGAGCACTTGTTGATGAATTCTCTTATTGATTCTACACCAAGGTGTGATATAAATCAAATAAAAGTTAAATGGAATTTACACTAAGTTTCTGAACTTTTAAAATTCAAAAGATAGTTGTTATGTTCCATACCTTGCATCTCTTGTAAGATGCAGTCTTAAGAAAACATAGAAAGTTTGAAAGAACTCATAGGATTTTTCTAATATAAAGGAAGTTCGGCATTAGCCTACTCTCTTGGACTCGAATTAAATAAAGAAGGAAACGTACAAGAGAAGGGGACTAGTGCCCACAGGACCCCCCAAATCCCACAAAGGAGGGGAAGCTTTTACAGAGCTTAGATGGCATTACAAAGAAGGTTAATCACCCTCTCATCACCCTCATGAGGGACCCACTTGGGTTTAAACTTGTTATTGATCAAAAAGAGAACTTGATGATGCCTGAAGGGGGGGGGGGGGGAACTCATAGGATTAGAAAGATATTTCTAGGTTTCCTTTAAGCCACATGTGGCTTAAGGGGAAATTGTAGTCAAGTAATCTTTAGGAATTGGAAAACTTCCTAAATATAAGCTATTTAATGAAATAGTCTAGTTTTCTATTTCATTGATTGCATGTTTTTTCTACCATCTTCAAGATGAAATTTTTGTGAATATAAGTTCCAAGAAACGGATCAATGGATCTCCCTAGACCCATGAACTTTTTCCAAAGTAAGATACAAGTTCATAAAGATGTTAGGATCAATGCATGAAGATGTCCTTTTGAACAATATTCTAGGCATAGAAGCAATCACATGATGAATGCTTCAAGTTTTCTTCAAGTATCTAGCCTACAAAAGGAAAAAAAAAGACAGATTTTGAAACCTAATTGCATGTTAAAGAAAGAAAAAATCTTCAAGATATAGATGGTTATTCGAAAACTTCATCTAAAAAATAGATTTTGACATGCTAAAATCTAGAAAAGTTGGAATGCCTAGCCCTATAGTTGTAGCATGCCCACATTTTACCACATACGAGGAGTAAATCATTAGCTTTCTTGATACTCAAGTACATATACAGTAATTTAGGTTGAAAAAGTATAACTTTTGACACTGAAGTACATATACACTAATTTTAGGTTGAAAAATTATATCTCAATAATTAAGGTCTTCCAAGATATTGGTAGGCTATCATTTCTATGAAAGAATCTTGATGATTCTTATGTGATAAAGAAGATGATAAAGTGTTCATAATATAATTATTATACATTGGTTCAATAAACAAAAGATGTTTTGTACTTTATGCAATCAAAGTGGATTGTCAAATTATGTTCAAAGTACTCTAGTAACACCATACCATTGAATAATGATAATAATTTTCCTTTGGGGGAGAGGCAGAGAGAGAGAGAGAGGAAGTGATAGTACTTGTGTTAGATTGCACAACCACTACCTCAACAGAAGCAATTCATAAAACAATGTGCGAATATAATTGCAAATCTTACATATTCCTTGGCCTCTGGTAATGTCAGGTAAGCACAGTTTGCAACAATCTTTGGAGATGAGCGCAGATCAGAGCCTTGTTCTTTGGAGATGAGTGCCAATCAATTGTCGATGTCCAAAGTGTTGACGACATGATTGCTCTTACTTCATCTACATTTGTATCTGCATGAGTGCATCTCCATTTTGTATCCAGGAGGCACTCCGTTTCTAGTCTATTTCCATTTTATATTGTATTTCCTTTGTATTTGGGTACCTTTCCATGTGCTTCTACTAGTTGTATTCATTCTCCTTTCAGGAGACTTATCCCACATATGATGTACTTTTGAGAGCCCATCCCAAATCTATATAAGGAGGGCCTCTCCCCTCATTTGTACTTGGTTAGAAGCTTGAGGAGCCTACTCCATGCTCTTGGCAAGCTCATTTCTAATCCACATGAGTTTACCCACTTCATGGTCTACTCATTTTGTGTCTCACACATTCTTTGTTTTGTGAGAGTACTTTCCTTTTCATTTTGCTTCCACATGCGTACTCTCTACATGGTATCAGAGCGCTAGCTGGAGGTCTTGGTGGTGCATTTGGCAATGATTTTGGTGGTGTTGGTGTTTGCGTTTGATCGTCTTGCTCTCCATTCACTTTGGAGAAGCATTTTGCCATCACTTTGCTCTTTGAGGCTTCATTTCGCCCATTTGCTCACCGTTCCACCCATTTTCTTCATCGATTTGTTCACCTATACCCCATTTTCCCTCCCACCCACCCTTGTTTGTGGAAACATTTGCTCGTTTACTTTATCTCTGAGTTCTTGAAGTGGAGTTGATATTTAGTCCCATCACCATTGATAGTGTTCATAAACACTATTCTAATGGTCTTTTTGATTACGTGCAACTGAAGCATTATATGAGGTGGACGATATGAGTCTCCTTCATTATAAACACTAATGCATCGATCTTTAGTCATCTCTATCATCTTACATATACTCTTATGATAGTGATTATGTTCTTTATAATGTATTTGTAATTTTGAAGTGGTTATAACAAACAGTTACCACATATGTTCAAACCATACCGATAAAAGTAATGTCCTCAGCTGCTCTCTGATGCATTCAATAGGAAAAAAGTATTATTGAGTAGTGTTTGATCAAGCACAACCGTAGCACACACACTGATGCGCCAGCCTAACAAGGGGATGACAACTCTTCTCTGGTTGTGAGTTGTCAACTCCCTAATACAACTCATTCTTCTGAGGCCCACAAGCGAGCGCACACCAACTATGGTGCAACAACCGAACTAAGATCTACAGGGATAGAGCGATTGGGCATACACAGAGAAAGCGCACTACACACAAGAGAGAGAGATTGGGCATCTAGAACCAGTGGCATACATGCATTCGGGAGTACTCACTTCTCTGTGACAGAGAAGATGTCCAGATGCCATCCATTTTACTATACTTGCTGAACTAAATCGTCTGTGTGCAGGCCTGTGAGAAAGGAGAAGAAGACAGACAGAGAGAGAGAGAGAGAGAGAGAGAGAGAGAGAGAGAGAGAGAATTCTCTCTCAGCATACCACACCTTGGACATCCCCATTATCTCTCTGCCTTAGCACAAAGCTAATTGTGCAATCAGGAAAATCTAGAGAGAAAGCGAGAGAGGGAGACATAGCGTGAAGCTGTTACACTCACTCGTATCACGTGCAATGCCGTGGAATATGGCTCGCTGAGATGCTGCTGTGTCGAAGATGCATTCGACTAAGTGAGAGAGAGAGAGAGAGAGAGAGGGAAACTGTTGTTTTCTCTTTAGCATAGCTCAACCTCTATTGTTGATGCCTCACGAGGCAGAGAGGGTCGATCTGCGGGTCTGCCATTGTGGATACGTTCCAGTTTAGTTCTCTCTAGATGCTAGCAGGCCTGTGTGCCATCTCATCTCAAAAAGCGCGAGAGAGGACCAGCATAGAGAGAGAAGCTTCTTGAACCTCTGTCTACTTCCATCACTTGTGGAGGCTGGAGCACGCACCATTGCCATCTGCCCAGAGCAACGAGCACCACACTTTGTGGATGCGGATATCAGGAGAAATGTCAGAATAGCGCGCCATCAGCTGCCAGTACATTTGGTTCTAGATTTTTCATCTATACTTGGTACTGCCAGCCAATAAAAAGGCTGACTGCATTCATCGGAGCCAAGATGTCAAACGGATTTTATTTTTTGTAAGCCCTAGGGCCCCATTGCCTGCAATTACCTATAATTGGCCCCATTGGCTGCATTTATCAGTGATTCATTATCTTGGAGAGAACGTGGTTGTATGAATGATTCACTATATATGCCTTGTAGGCATGATAGAAATATTGAACGCATCACTTGTGGTCAATTGATCCTATGTGCAACTTGCACACTATCTTCTTTATGCAAATTCTTCAGTTTAATACTCCACACGTTCCAAAATTTGAATCACTATGCATAATATCTTGCGAATTTGATGAGCAACTTTACATTTGTACCTTAGTCCAACAAAGGGTTATTTCTTCCTCTCAGCTTTGCCACTAAATTTCTAGAATCCATAAAGGGTTATCTCTCTGTAATTTCTAGAAGTTCCCACACTAATTTTGCAAACCCAATTCATTATTCCTCTAAGGTTGTTGTGCATACTTTTTCAAGGACCTTGCCCCTCAAAGACTCCTTTGGCACTAAGTGCCCAACCTTGTACATCCAAAATATAAGCAAGAAGATATTGTCTGTGTGTGTGCATCACTGAGTTGGAGGCTAGTCTAAGCCCACTCACAAGTCTCTTTGAGTCTCATACCTACTCTAAGGCAAGTGTGATATACAATGGGCTACTCTAGAACTCCCCATCTCCAAGGCATCTACTTCAATCGGTGTACTAGTTCAAGGCTACTCTAAGCCCCCCCGCTTCCCCAAGGCATTTTTTTCAGTGTGGCATCGAGTCGTTCATTTCAAGCTTTGCAATTATTTTGAAGTAGCATTTTTGGCGAAGATTTTGGTAGTGTTTCTAAACACTTTCTCTTCCAAACTTGTGCATTTGGCAAAGATTTTGGTAGTGTTTCTAAACGCTTTATATTCAAAGCATTGTAATGACAAAAAGTGAACGTAGCTCATCATCCATGGCTAATTTTTTACCCTCTTTCACCCCTATTTTTATGCCAAGGATGAATGCCTCAATGGCCAAAATTATAATTTATGGAAAGATGTCATGCGCGCCTATCTCTATACGAATCTCCTTCATGAAGTAGTAGATGGGTCAGACCCCGAACCCAATAGGGATACCAACTTAGAAAATTGGCACGTGTGGAATGTCAAGGACAAAAGAGCTTTAGGTCAGCTGTTACTTGCCTGTGATGAATTGATAAAAGGACATATCACTGCCTGCAAGACATCCAAGGATGCTTGGGATACGTTAGTCGCTTTGTATGAAGACAAGCCCCCTTCGAAGATATATGCATTAGAGGCCGAGTTTCATAATTTGACCATTAAACCACACGACACAATTACCAAGGTCATAGCCCAATTTGAGGATTACCAGTGTAGATTAGCACTATGTGGTAGGCAAATCCTTAGTGAAGACATGGCCATTCGGCTTCTCAACAAGTTACCTAAGTCGTACGAAACATTTGTCACCACTTTGTATAATCGCGGCCAAGTCTTATCTTGGGAAGAGGTTCGTCAACTATTGCTCCTTCAGGACTCGCGAGCCAAATCGACTTCCTCACAAGAGTCAGCCATGAAGGCCAAAGGCCCATTCAATAAGGGAAAAACCACAAGTCATCAGGCTAGCAATGGATCTAAGCATGGATTGCATAACTCATCGAAGAAGTTCACCTGTAATTTCTGTGGAAAATCAGGACACTTAGAAAAGTTTTGCTACAAAAAGAAAGAATCATCAAAGGCTTCTACGTCGAGGCAAGCATCCAAAGGCTCCCAACATAGATCCCACTGCTCGAGTGAGGAGCTTTTCATCTCCACAGAAGCCAAAGCACTAGTGACTTCAAGCTCCCCACATGAGTGGATCTTTGATAGCGGAGCTACCTCCCATATGTGCAAAGACAAGGAATCCTTTCAGGAACTCGAAGAGCGTACGAGAGAAGTCTATCTCGGCAACAACAAGAGTTTACCCATTGAAGGAAAAGGGAAAGTTCAAATTTCCAAACATCAAGGGGAATGCAAGTCTTTATCCAATGTTCTCTTTGTTCCAAACTTATGTATGAATCTCCTTTCTGTCAAGGCCATTACAGATCAGGACAAACAAGTATGGTTTGATAGCACCTCAGTTAAGGTAGTTGATCCCCATAGAAAGGATGTCGTTGCTCAAGGTATAGAAGAAAAGGGCCTCTACAAGCTATCATGCTTTGTATCCAAAGAATCAAACTCAAGTTTGTGGCACGAGAGATTTGGCCACACTTCATACTTATCAAAAATCTCTTCATCCCAACTTGTGAAGGGATTGCCAAAGATAGGGCAACTTAATGATGTCTGCCAAGCTTGCACCCAAGGCAAGCAACACAGGGCCCCAGTTCCCAAGGAAGCTTCAACACGAGCGAGGAACCCACTAGCCCTTATCCACATGGACTTATGTGGACCTATGAATACCCCTTCCCTGAGTGGATCCCTCTACTTTTATCTTCTAGTAGATGGCCACTCTCGCGTTATTTGGGTATATTTTTTAAAGTCAAAGTCAGATACATTCTCTAAGTTTCAAACTTGGATCAAGGAAGTTGAGAATGAAGCTTCCACTAAAGTTAAAACCATCAGATCAGATGGAGGTGGTGAGTTTATCAATCACGACTTTGATAACTTTCTCACCCAGAAAGGGATCAAAAGACAAGTCACTCAGCCTCATACTCCATCCCAAAATGGAGTAGTTGAAAGGAAGATACGTAGTGTGATGGAAATGGCATGAACAATGCTTCATCATAAGGATCTACCCTTCAAGTTCTGGGCAGAAGCTATGCATACTGCCATTCACATTCTTAATCGAGGATTTACAAGTGCTTTACACAACAAAACACCCTTTGAAGCCTACCATGGAAGAAAACCGAATGTGAATTACTTTCGAGTCTTTGGTAGTGAAGCTTTTGTCCATGTACCAAAAGAAAATAGAAACAAGTTACAATCAAAGTCCAAGAAACACATATTCATAGGGTACAGTGACCAATCAAAGGCATACCATCTATATGATATGGAAAACCACTCCATCACCATCTCGAAGGATGTGATCTTCAATGAAACTTCATCATACTCAAGAAAAGATTCAAGTACAAATCTTAGTCCACCTATCTACACTTCAGAGGGGGACTCAGTATTTCCAACTTCCAACTCAGAAGCAAGTACTTCACAACAACCACACCGATCTCAAAGGCTTCTTGATAGGCAACAACACGAACAAAGTCATTATGTTATTTATGCTCTAATTCACCAAATTCAACAAATTCCAGAGCCATCTAACTACAAAGAAGCTCAAGGCCAACCAGAGTGGGGAACCGCTATGAAAGAGGAACTCGATGCAATAGCAAAGAGCAAAACTTGGACATTAGTCCCCAAACCAAGCAACCATCAATTCATAGGAGTAAAGTGGATATACAAAGTCAAATACAAGTCTGATGGCACTCTAGATAAATATAAGGCAAGATTAGTCACTCAAGGATACAAGCAACAACATGGCATTGACTATGAAGAGAACTTTGCTCCTACTACAAGATTCACAACCATAAGAGTCATCTTAGCACTAAGTGCTCACTTTAAGTGGCCCATTTACCAGCTGGACATCAAAAGTGCATTCCTAAATGGAGATCTTCAAGAAGAAGTATATGTTGAACAACCTGAAGGCTTCAAGATCAAAGGCAAAGAAGATCAAGTCTACAAGCTTCACAAGGCACTTTACGGACTCAAGCAAGCTCCCCGGGCCTCGTATGAAAAAATTCACAAGTTCTTTGAAGACAAATTCCCCGGGCCTCGTATGAAAAAATTCACAATGCTGATGCTAATCTCTATATCTATCAAAAGGATTTGTTAGTAGCCATCATCATTCTCTATGTAGATGACTTGATCTTGATAGGCTCAGACGAAGAACGCATCCAGTTTATCATCACTCAGCTTCACCTTGAGTACGCTATGAAAGATCTTGGATTACTTCATTACTTCTTAGGTATGGAAGTTTGGCAAACAAAAGAAGGTATATTCCTATCACAGAAGAAGTACTGCTTTGATCTACTCTCTAGATATAACATGGATCAGTGTTGCTCAGTTTCTACACCACTTGATCCAAACATCAAGCTTACACTGGAGGACTCATCATCACTTGTGGATGTGCATACCTATCGACAACTTGTTGGCTCACTACTCTATCTTACCAACACTCGTCCAGATATTGCTTATGCAGTTGGTATACTCAGTCAGTTTGCACATCAGCCTCGTCAGACTCATTGGGATGCTGCTCAGAGATTACTTCGCTACCTTGCCCTTACCCGACATCATGGTCTTTAGTACAGAGGGGACATCGAACTCGCTGGATATTCAGATTCAGATTGGGCTGGTGATCCTGATTCTCGACGGTCTACTTCTGGGTATATTTTCTTGCTTGGCTCAGGACCTATCTCTTGGGCAAGTAAGAAGCAGCCTACAATTGCACTATCATCTACCAAGGCCGAGTACCGAGCATTGAGCTTTGCAGCATGTGAGGCCATCTGGCTTCGATGTTTATTATCTGACATTTGTGTTTTGCAGGATACTCTGACATGTGTTCGCATGGACAACCAGTCAGCCTTGGCCATCGCCAAGAATCTAGTGTTCCATGCTCGGACAAAGCCCATCGAGATCCAGTACCACTTCATCCGCGAGAAGCTCATATCTCAGGAGATTACTCTAGAGCAGTGTACCTCTTAGGAGAACCTTGCGGACATGTTCACGAAGGCTCTACCTCCGGTTCCGCTTCAGTGCTGCTTGTTGGACCTCTACAGCATTCAACCGCTCCAAAATGGAGCTGCAGAGGGGGTGTTGACGACATGATTTCTCCTACTTCATTTACATTTGTATCCGCATGAGTGCATCTCCATTTTGTATCCAGGAGGCACTCCGTTTCTAGTCTATTTCCATTTTATATTGTATTTCCTTTGTATTTGGGTACCTTGCCATGTGCTTCTACCAGTTGTATTCATTCTCCTTTCAGGAGACTTATCCCACATATGATGTAGTTTTGAGAGCCCATCCCAAATCTATATAAGGAGGGCCTCTCCCCTCATTTGTACTTGGTTAGAAGCTTGAGGAGCCTACTCCATGCTCTTGGCAAGCTCATTTCTAATCCACATGAGTTTACCCACTTCATGGTCTACTCATTTTGTGTCTCACACATTCTTTGTTTTGTGAGAGTACTTTCCTTTTCATTTTGCTTCCGCATGCGTACTCTCTACACAAAGATCTTTAGAGTATTGTTGTCCCTCCATTATGCATTAGATTTCTTATGTGCTTTCCCATCAATTGAATTGAAGGATTGCATAGATATGTCAGCAATTGAGGAGTTTGATTACGGTGGCAATTCTCTATAATCTCCTGCTTGTCTCTCTTCAACGATGGTGTCCTTTAGCTGGTGGGTGTTATGTTAGTTTTTTCCCTCCCCCTCCTCCCTATCATCCATCTGAAAAACGTGCATCGCCCTCTCACATTTGTCGGAGAGTTCTTATTTATAAGCATCTATCTCTATTATAAGAGTTTACGAATTCCCCAGAATTAGCACACCACCCAAAGCATTATTCACCTCCTTTTTTCCCCTTTAACTCTATTATTAGAGTTGTTGAATATCATTACGATGTCTGCTATATTAATCTCGTTGCTGCGCTCTTCTTGATGATATGAGTTCTTCAAGTAACATGATGAATCATTGTGTACATCCTTGTTTAGTGCAGTAGTAAAGATTAATCTCCATGCGATTTAAAAAGGTGATCTTCATATTTGATGAAAATTGAGCTAAGAACTATGAAGTAGGTCTCGTAGATTTGAACCTACAAGCTTCATAAATCTCTATGCAATAGTAATCTTTAATAATCATTATTTTAACATTATTTTCAGCATCAAAGGTCTTCAAAATTTCTGTGCAAAAACTTTCAACCACCTCTCCTATTGACTCATTTATGTTTGAATTACTTGTTAAATCAAATTGCCCCAGTCGTCAGATGCGATACAAAGGCCTATCAACATCACTGTTGTTTTGGATGTTTTAATCGGAGTAGTGTGTCGATTTGAAGCAACTAAAGGCAAGGGTAAAGATGGGAATCTCTATGCCAACAAGTCTGCATGTTATGTCTTTATTTTTGCAAAATTTCATTATAGCAAAACTAAAGCATGTCCATAATGATATCACAGGCTGTTGATTTTGGGTTTTGGACTCACAGTGCCCATGTACTAAAGCGTCTGTGTTGATTGTAATATCCATGCAAACTATATTCGAGGTGCAGATAATAGATTCAAATTTAATTCTAAATTAAACAACGCTCTGTCATAGTCCGAAGGGCATAGCTAAAAGAAGCACAGATGGTGAGTAAGATTCGATCCCATGCTCCATCGAATGAGTTCACAAAGTTATTATCATGGACCGGTTGTCTGTCACACTCATTTTAAGTAGCATAGCATTTCCTTTATGTGATGACATAGCACAAAACAAGATATCTGGTTGGCATCGAGGAGTTTTGAGCCTGTATGCTAATGGGGCAAAGGATTCTTTGATACCAATGCAAGATTACAAAGATTACGACCACCACCATGTGCTAGATTCATCTCTCTAGCACATGGTGGTGGTCATAAACTTCCTAATCTTGCACGGTTGTCAACAAAAAAAATTTCATTCCAAGGAGAGGTTCTAAAAGATAAGGTACCTATTGCTCCTAAAAGGACTAAAGCATCATGTTCTTCTGCCTCTAGGTTCTCAGAGGAAATGAACCAGTAGGACATGAAAGAAAAAATGGAGGAAATGAGCCAAAAGGGCCATTATCATGAGGACACCCCCATGACTGAGAGTGATGAGGATCCAGTTTCTGCTAAGGTTAATCCTAAACCTAAGAGGAAAGAGATTTTAAGAAACTTGATAACTCTAAATAAACAAACTAAGAACTTTAAGAAATGAGATTTCCTACTTTCCTTTCTTGTCTTAGTGTTTTTTCTTTTGTTATCTTCATGATGAACTCTATCAACCTGATATCTCTTTCAGCACTTGGTTTCTCTGGGAATAATAGATAGAAAGGTAATCATCACCTTGCTAGTAGGCTTGATAGATGCTGCCTCAACATTCCCTTCCTCCAAAATTTTTGGAATATGACTTGCTCTTTGGACCTTTCTCTAGCTTTATTTGATCATAGTCCTTTATCCATCTCTCTTAAGAGTAATTGTCCTTGTCATGAGAAAGGAGATAAGGCAGAGAGCTCACACACACACACACACACAATCACAATCAAAGAGGAGCACACACACAAATTGAGGCAAGGAAGAATAATGATCTTCTTCTTCTATTACATAAAAGGAATGTACAAGAATGAAGAATGTCCTAAAACAACAATACAAGAAGTGCAATATATAAAGAATAGTACATAAGGGAAACTCCTAATGTCCATGCATGAGTGAGCTCGCAAGAAACAAATGTGCCATAATTCCTGGTAGATAAATCTTGTGAAGCTCAATGAAGTATCCCTGACATATACTAGTGTGACCACTATACATGTGAGAGAAATGAAAAAGTGGTACGTGTCATCGTGGATCATCACATGTTGAGATTGATATCTCAAAAGTCCCCCGCAAGCTCAACTTCATGTCCTCTAATCCAAGCATCTTCCAAAACTTCTTTAGCTTCTCTGCTCTAAGTGATTTAGTAAAAATATTAGAAATCTGCTCATCTATCCTCACATAAACAAGATCAATATCACCTGCTAATAGTTTCTCTTTGATAAAGTAATAATGTACCTTGATATCCTTTGTTCTAGCATGAAAAACAAGGTTCCATGCTAATTGTATGCTGCTAAGATTATCACAATACATGGTGATAGGCTTTTTCACTTTCACACCTAAATTTGCAAGTAGCATCTCTAACCAAGATGCTTCACATGCTACCATTATAGCACCTCTATACTTAGCCTCCGTACTTTACAAAGCAATAGTGTGTTGCTTCTTGTTGCACCATGTAATAGCTACACTCCCAAGTGAGAATACAAAGCCACCAACAGATCTTCTATCTAGAGTACTATTTTATCCCAATCTGTATCGCTGTATCTATGAACCTACAAATCTACATCAGCTTCATAAAACAATACAATCCAATGCAGCACTCACATAATGTAGAGTGCACCTCAGAGCACCTAAATTTGGCTTCCTGGGAACTTGCATAAATTGACTTTCAAGTCCAACAATGTAGTTTAGATCAGACCTTGAAATTACGAGATATATCAAACTTCCCACAATTTTGTTGTACATAGTAGCATTTTCCAATGCTTCACATGATGTAGTATCCCACTTCAAATTCTCATCTAATGGCATAGAAATTGGCTTACAATTTGCCATACCATACTTTTACAGCATATTCAAGACATATTCCCTTTGTGACATGCATATGCCTATTTTTGTATGTATCAACTCAATGTCCAAGAAGTAGCGTAGCACACCACGAAATTTCATCTGGAATTCCCGCATAAGAAGTTACTTTACCTCCTGAATGCTTGCTTCATTGTCACCACCTACAATCAAGTCATCAACATAAATAGCCAAAATCATGATGCCATCATCACTCTTCCTTGCATAGAATGAATGATCTACATCACACATAGAAAACTCAATGGTGGTTAATTAATCAACAATCCTTGCACGTGCTTGGTATGAGAAGATACATGCCTATCTGATTGCACATGGTTTTGAGAACAGTCCAACTGAAAGCACCTTATATGTTAAGCGTGCTAATGATGGGCTTCTGATCATTGTTGTCTATGTTGATGACATGCTACTCAGTGGTCCTATTGAGAAGCATATTGCTGATTTTAAGGCTGATTTGCATGCCTCATTTGAGATGTCTGATTTGGGGCATTTGCATCACTATTTGGGCATTCAGTTTATGCAAGTTGATGGTGGAATGGCTTTGTGTCAAACGAAATAGATTGACATACTATTGCAGCATTTTGGCCTTGAAGACTCTAAGCCTATTGCCACTCCTATGGAGACAAGTTTACAATTGAGTCTTCATGATGCTGGAGATGCATTTGATTGTGTTCTCTATCAGCAAGCTATTGGATGTTTGATTTACTTATGCATTACTCAGCCAGATATTCAGTTTGTTGTCTCATAGATGAGCAGGCTTATGCATTGCCCATGAGTCAAGCATTGGTAGGCAGTTAAGCGCATCTTTCGCTACTTGAGTGGTACTCGGCTACTTGGGTTGTTTTATCCCAAGGGGGATCACTACTGCTAGATTTGCATGCTTTTTCTAACTCTGATTGGGCTAGTTGCTATGACACTCATGTGTCCACTAGTGGCTTTTGCTTCATGCTTGGTAGCTCATGTATATCTTGGTTAAGCAAGAAGCAGCCTACTGTGGCCACTTCTAGTTGTGAGGCTGAGTATAGGGTAGCTTTCATCGTGATTGTTGAGTTTGTGTGGTTCAGACACCTTATGGCTAATTTGGGTGTTGGTCAATCTTCTAACACCACCATCTTCACTGACAGTCAGAGTGCATTGGCAGTTGCGAGAAACCCTGTGTTCCATGCTCGCATTAAGCACATTGAGGTGCATTATCACTATGCCAGGAAAAGGTTCTCTGCTGGGGAGATGAGCTTGGCATATGTGCCCACGTAGGAGAACATTGGAGACCTTTTCACGAAGGCTTTGCCTAGGGAGAAATTTGAAGCTTTCCGCAAAGCTTTGGGCTTACTTCCTTTTGTGGAGTGATTTCCACATAGCGTGAACACACTAGGATTGTCGGGGCACTTTTTTCCCTCTTTAGGAGGTTTTTTTCCCCCAGCTTGTATATACGCCTACTGCCCTAATGCGCTACTTATCTTTGTACATTCTCTAGTAATACATTCAATATTGTGTGTTGTGCTCCAAGCTTCTTCTCCTTCCTTGTGTTGTTCATGTGCTTCCACAGACGTCTATCTCCAACAAGCTAGAGAATTTGAAATATGATAATCTCACTCTAAATCAAGTTACTCAAGACATGTGGAAGAATTTTAAGGCCTTCAAAGGATCCGTATGTAGTATTACTCACAAGCTCAACCAAAGATGGAAGCTCAATTGGAATGTTCAACAATGGAGATATAGACTTCACTCTATTTGGGCCGTCCCCAACAACATCAAACACTCATTCCTTGAGTGGTTGATTTTGCATAATGGCCTATGGATAGGTAGCAGGGCTAAGAAGATTAGAGCTAATAATGAGTTATGTACATTTTGCAGTAGGGAAGAGGATATAAACCATATTTTTGTTTCTTGTCGCCATTCGAGAAGATTTTGGTCTATCCTTGACCCCATAATAAATATTAAAAAGCTCCCCCAATTGGATTTCAAGCAGATATTAATTGGATGATGTAATCAGCTTGATCTTGTTCTCTGCTAGATTTAGAGAGCAATTATCTTGTGGAACATTTGGTTAAGCAGGAATCAATTCTCGATTTGATTTCAAAGGAAATTGAGTCACAGGAAGAAGAAAGTGAAGGTTCTACATAAAGAAGAACTCAAACTCAAAGGAAAGAAAAGCATGGTAGGACAAGAAGCCAATCAAGGTACCCAATAAGAGAAAGAAGGCAACCGCAAAGATTTTCTCATGAAGCTTATATTGCAAAACTTCTTGAGGAGCAGGAACCAACAACTTTTAAAGAAGCGTCAAAGGTAAAGAAATGGGTTAAAGCAATGGATGAAGAAATGACACCTTTGTGTGAGAACAATACATGGAGTTTAGTTCCAAGGCAACCTAACATGAAGGTAATGGGTAACAAATGGGTGTACAAGATAAAGAGAAACAGTGATGGTTCAGTAAGTAGATATAAAGCAAGGCTTGTTTGTAAAGGTTATGCACAGAGTTATGGCATCGATTATGAGGAGACATTTTCTCATGTTGCCAAGATATCAACAATAAGGACATTAATAAGTGTTGCTGCAAGCAAGGTATGGAATCTTTATCAATTAGATATAAAAAATGCATTTCTCAATGGTGATTTAAAAGAAGATGTGTACATGGAGCAACCAGTAGGCTATGAGGATCCCAAGAAGCCTATGCATGTATGTAAACTCTTGAAAGCATTGTATGGTCTTAAGCAGGCTCCAAGCGCTTGGAATTTTAGATTGGTAAAGTTTCTTGAAAAGAAGGGATACAGGTGTTCAAATGCAAATACTTCTTTGTATGTTAAGGTTGAAGGATTATTTATTGTTTATATCTCAATTTATGTGGATGACTTGATAATAACAGGAAACAATGAAGGTGAGATAGCCAGGATCAAAGCAGAGCTTGGATCTGAATTTAAAATTTCAGATTTAAGAGAACAGATGTACATTCTTGGAATCAAAGTTATGAAGAAGGAAGATGCGTATATCTTCTACAAAGGAAGTATATTTCAAATTTGTTAAAGAAATATGGCATGGAGCATTGCAAGAGTATCAGTAATCCCATGGAACCCAATGTGAAGTACAGTGTTGAAGATGGTGAACCTTTAGAAGATCCACTTATCTATAGGTCTTTGATTGGTTCTCTTATATATGCAACTTTAACAAGGCCAGATATTACATTGTCTCAATTCATGAACAAACACTACAACGTATCGGGGGTATACCGAGGCTTCTACCGAGGAAAATGAACGGGTGCAATTTTGCCCCGACGTCGGTGTAAGGGTCGGTGTAGGCGTCGTAACCAAAGCATCGGTATAAGCCTCGATATAGGCATCGGTATAAGCGTCGGTATAAGCGACGGTATAAGCGGCGGTACGCCCCTGGGCAAAATAGTCGGTATAAGCATCGGTATCTTCCTGGGGATACCGACGCTTATACCGTCACCTATACCGACGACCATATCTGCAAAAATATTTTTGGCAGAGTATGTTGTCTCTTGCTACACCAACATTCCCATCTTGCTGTGTAGCAAAAGACATTACACTCTGCCCAAGAAAAACCCGAGTACATGTGACATGTATGACAGGCAACAGAAACATGATCTAATAAAGCAAAACATATTGTCAAATACAAAAGACATGGGAGAAATCAATCATGAACCATGTACAAAGAAATGAGACACATTGACATGATATTTATAAACAACAACCAGAACACATGTATATGTGTGTATGCCTATGTATATACATGTTCATGTGTATATGTATTATGTGTGTATATTTGTATATGTGTAAATATTTGTATGAATTTTTAAAAGCCCTAGAACCCTAATCCTAATGACCTAGACCTAAAACATGTGTATGTTTGTATTTTTGTGTATATATATGTGTATGTGAATATATATATATATATATATATATATATATATATATATATATATATATATATATATATATATATATATATATATATATATATATACATATATATATATATATATATATATATATGTATGTGTGTGTGTATGTGTGTGTATGCATATGTGTATCTATGTAAAAACCCTAAAACCCTAATCCTGAAGACCTAGACCTAAAACATGTATATGTGTATGCATGTGTGTATATAAGTAAAAGCCAAAAACCCTAATCTTAAAACCCTAACCCTAAAACATGCATATGTGTGTATGTATATGTCACATGTGTGTATGAATGTATGCATGTGTGTATATATCTATGTGTGTGTATGTATGTATGTATGTATGTATGTGTGTGTGTCTTTGTGTGTGTGTGTGTATGTGTATGTGTGTGTGTATGTGTATATGTATTATGTGTTTATATGTGTATATGTGTGTATGCATTTGTGTATATATGTAAAAGCACAAAACCCTAATCCTAAAACCCTAATCCTAAAACGCTAACCCTAAAACATGCATATGTGTGTATGTATATATGATGTGTGTGTATATGTATGTATGTATGCATGTGTATATGTGTGCATTTGTGTATGTATTATGTGTGTATATGTGTAAAAATAAAAAACTCTACTCTTAAAACCCTAACCCTAAAACATGTATATGTGTGTGTGTGTATGCATATGCATATGCATATGTGTATGAAATATGTATGCATTTGTGTGTATGTATCTTTGTCTCTCTCTTTCTATCTATCTATATCTCTCTCTTTATCTCTCTCTCTCTCTCTTTCATCTCTCTCTCTCTTATTATCTCTCTCTTTCATCTCTCTCTCTCTCTCTCTCTCTTTCATCTCTCTCTCTCTTTCATCTCTCTCTCTTTCATCTCTCTCTCTTTCATCTCTCTCTCTTTCATCTCTCTCTCTCTCTCTTTCATCTCTCTCTCTCTCTCGCTCTCTCTCTCTCTCTCTTTCATCTCTCTCTCTCTCTCTCTCTCTCTCTCTCTCTCTCTCTCTCTCTCTCTCTCTCTCTCTCTTTCTCTCTCTTTCTCTCTCTCCCTCTCTATTTATAAAAAAGAGCAAAACAATCACTTACATCGATGTAATTCTTTTTATCTCTCTCTTCAAAGCCCAATCGATGTCGTCTCTTGTCAAATTCCTAAGAATCGATGCCAAAAAGCTCCTGCAAAACAAAAGAAAAGAGAAATTAAAAAAGATATATGTAAAAGCCAAAAACCCTAATCCTAAAACCCTAAGCCTAAAACATGCATATGTGTGTATGTATATATGATGTTTGTGTATGTGTATGTATGTATGCATGTGTATATGTATGCATGTGTGTATGTATTATGTGCGTATATGTGTAAACGTCAAAAACCCTAATCCTAGAACCCTAAACCTAAAACATGTATGTGTGTGTGTGTATGTATGCATATGCATATGCATATGTGTATGTAATATGTATGCATGTGTGTGTATGTATCTCTATGTCTCTCTCTTTCTATCTATCTATATCTCCCTCTTTATCTCTCTGTCTCTCTTTTATCTCTCTCTCCCTCTTTCTATCTCTCTCTTATTATCTCTCTCTCTTATTCTCTCTCTCTTTCATCTCTCTCTCTATATTTATAAAAAAGGACAAAACAAGCACTTACATCGATGTAATGTGTGTGTGTATGTAATATGCATGTGTGTATGTATGTATGTGTGTACAATCAAATATGTGTGTATGTATCTCTCTCTTTCTTTCATCTCTCTCTTTCTTTCATCTCTCTCTATCTCTATCTCACTCTATATCAATTGAAAACAAAACAATCACTTACATCGATGTAATTGTTTGGAGCGTTGTCGTCAAAGTCCACTTAATGTTTTCCTTCATCGAATTCCAAAGAACTGATGCCAAAAATCTCCTATAAAACAAAAGAAAAGAGAATTCATAAACCCTAATCCTAATGTTGGAGTTAGACGTCTGCGGAAGCACGCGAACAGCACAAGGAAGAAGAAGAAGCTTGGAGCACAACACACAAGACTGAATGTATTACTAGAGAATGTACAAAGATAAGTAGCCCATTAGGGCAATCGGCGTATATACAAGCCGGGGGAAAAAAACCTCCTAAAGAGGGAAAAAAGTGCCCCGGCAGTCCTAGAGTGTTCACACACATCACTACCTAAATATATCAACAAATCCCCCCTGGGAGTGATGCGGTGAACAAGGAGCTGGCACTCATGTATAAGGAAGTGCCAAGCTATGTGGAAATCACTCCACAAAAGGAAGTAAGCCCAAAGCTTTGCGGAAAGCTTCAAACTTCTCCCTAGGCAGAGCCTTCGTGAAAAGGTCTGCAATGTTCTCCTGCGTGGGCACATATGCCAAGCTGATCTCCCCAGCAGAGAACCTCTCCCTGACATAGTGATAATGCACCTCAATGTGCTTAGTGCGAGCATGGAACACAGGGTTCCTCGCAACTGCCAATGCGCTCTGACTGTCAGTGAAGATGGTGGTGGCAGAAGACTGGCCAACACCCAAATCAGCCATAAGGCGTCTGAGCCACACACACTCAACTGTCGCTGTGAAAGCTGCCCTATACTCAGCCTCACAACTGGAAGTGGCCACAGTAGGCTGCTTCTTGCTCAACCAAGATATACATGAGCTACCAAGCATGAAGCAAAAACCACTGGTGGACACACGAGTGTCATAGCAACCAGCCCAATCTGAGTCAGAAAAAGCATGCAAATCTGGCGGTAGTGATCCCCCCTTGGGATAAAACAACCCAAGTAGCCGAGTACCACTCAAGTAGTGAAAGATGCGCTTAACCGCTTTCCAATGCGTGACTCCTGGGCAATGCATAAACCTGCTCATCTGTGAACTGAATATCTGGCCGAGTAATGCATAAGTAAATCAAGCATCCAACAGCCTGCTGATAGAGAACAGCATCAAATGCATCTCCAGCATCATGAAGACTCAATCGTAAACCTGTCTCCATAGGAGTGGCAATAGGCTTACAGTCTTCAAGGCCAAAACGCTGCAATAATGTGTCAATATATTTCGTTTGACACAAAGCCATTCCACCATCAACTTGCATAAACTGAATGCCCAAATAGTGATGCAAATGCCCCAAATCAGACATCTCAAATGAGGCATGCAAATCAGCCTTGAAATCAGCAATATGCTTCTCAAGAGGACCAGTGAGCAGCATGTCGTCTACATAGACAACAATGATCAGAAGCACATCATTAGCACGCTTAACATATAAGATGCTTTCAGTTGGACTATTCTCAAAACCATGTGCAATCAGATAGGCATGTATTTTCTCATACCAAGCACGTGGGCTGAAAAACATACACTTCTTCATGCAAGTCACCATTCAGAAATGCTGTTTTAATGTCCAACTGATGTACATTCCAACCATGATGGGCTGCAAGTGCACAAATGCTCCGAACAGTAGTCATACGGCATGTAGGTGCAAAGGTCTCATCAAAATCAATGCCTCTTTCTTGTGCATAACCCTTTGCAACAAGCCTAGCCTTATACCTGTCAACTGTACCATCAGGTTTACGCTTCAGCTTGTATACCCACTTAGTGCCAATGGCCTTCTTGCCAGGAGGCAAGTCACATAAAGACCATGTACCATTCTTCATTATAGCATCATATTCAGATTGCATAGCAGCCATCCAATTTTCTGAATTTTGTGCTTCATCAAAAGAAACAGGCTCATTCTCATCACAGAGACTAGATGCAGCCATAGCATAGCAATCTGATGCAAAGGAGGCACTATGAGAGCCTGAACGAGTACGATATGACAAAGGAGCATCTAATTTGCTGTCACGCAAAGTCTGCACCAGCCATTTTGGCATAGTTTTTGCCTGCTCAATATCAGCTCTCTCATCAACAAGTGCATCATGTAAATCTGCATCAGAAATGGAATGATCTGCATCATCATATGAAACCTGCAAAGGCTGAGAAGTTGCCTCATTAGGACCAGCACTAGCCTGTCCACCTGTAAAAAGAGGCATCAAAGTATCATACATGTCTTTGGAGCTAACAGATGTCTCCTTAGTACATGAAAGCAATGGCTGAATAGCATCTTCCACAAAGACAACATCACGGCTAACCAGAATGCGTTTAGTCTGTGGATGATACAGACGATAGCCTTTACTTTCAGAACTGTACCCAACAAAAATACATTTTACTGCCTTATCATCCAATTTTCTGCGATGTTGTTCAGGCACTAATGCATATGCCAAACAACCAAAAACACGCAGATGAGCAACAGATGGCTTGCGGTCATGCCAAGCTTCATATGGAGTGATAGACTGCAACGCTTTAGTGGGACACCTGTTCAGTACATATGCTGCACACATGACAGCCTCAAGCCAGAAACTATGTGGTAAAGCCTGACTTTTGACCATGCACCTCGCCATCTCCATGAGTGACCTGTTCTTTCGTTCAGCAACTCCATTCCGTTGAGGTGTATACGGCACTGTACACTGGTGTTTTATCCCACGTTCAGCCAGAAATGCATTAAAATCTGAAGACATATATTCCCCCCCTCGATCAGGGTGCCCATTTTACATGCTGACAGATTTTCAGCCAAAACCATAAACTGTTTGAAGCACATGAACACTTCGGACTTTGCTTTGAGTGGATATACCCATGCATGCCTGGAAAAATCATCAATGAAAGTCACGAAGTAAAGGTAATTTCCAAAAGAGGGTGTCTGCATAGGACCACAGACATCACTATGTACAAGCTGCAATTTCTGCGTAGCCCGAACTGAACCATCTTTTGGAAAGGAAGAACGCTGCATTTTGCCCAAAATACAGCCTTCACAAACATGTTTTCCAGGTGCCTCAAGTTTGGGCAAAGAGGACACCATTTCAGATTTCTGCAGGCGTAACAAACTAGCAAAATTCAGATGACCAAAGCGTGCATGCCAAAGCTTTGCATCTGACATAGCCTGAGAATCATGAACTGCACATGCCGAATCATTCACAGATCTTTCATAGTCTATGAGCTTATACAGCCCACGACATAAAATGCCAGAAGCAATAATCACATCGCCATTTGAGAGATCATGGACTGTACACCTGTCATCAACAAATTTCACAACCAAGCCAATCTTGGCTAATGCAGAAACTGATAACAGATTCTTTTTGATCCCTGGCACAAATAAAGCATCTGACAAAGTGAAAGAACTACCATCAGCAGTAGTCAGAATGATCTTACCAACTCCCATAACAGGATAAGAGGAGTTATTGGCGCATGTGACAGTATTCCCTGTAGGGGCAGGCTCGAGTGAAGAGAAGAAACTGCGCTGCGAGGTAATATGTTTGGTCGCCCCACTGTCAAAGTACCAAACATCTGAGTCTACTGCAGACATGCACTGATCATGAGAAGATGGGTCAAAACTGCAGACAGTAGTAAACGCCCATTCTTCTTCCTGCACAAGATTTGCAGACTCTGTTTTTGGTGTAGAGGCCTCTGCAACAACCATTCCAGCCTCTTTCTTCTTTGCCTCTTTAGCAGCCAGTTTTGGACAGTTCTTTATAATATGATCATTTCCTTTACAGTACTTGCAGAACAATTTCTGCTTTTCTGATTTCTTTTCATCTTTATCCTGGTTCTTCGATTGTGCAGCATTTGCAGATTTCTGCTTACTAGTAGAAGAGCTCCATTTTCCTTTGCCCTTCTGACTAGCCAGAAAAGCTTGATCTGCAACACGCATAATGGACCTGTTCTGCCTGGACTGATCTTCCTGCAACAGAACAGAGACTAATTCCTCAAATGACAAGGCATTCAGATTGCCTTTCATCATCAACCGAAGAGTAGAGGCAAAACTCTGATATGAATCAGGAAGACCATTCAGAACTGTCTGCACAAGTGAACTATTTGGTATAACCTCGTCAGCAGAAATCAATTGTTCCTTCAGGTCTTTGATCTTTGTAAGAAAACTGTCCATAGAATCACCTTCATTCATGTGCTCACTCTCCAACTGTTTTCGGAGATAAGCAACACGAGCCTCATTCCTAGCCTGGTACAAAGTGGTAAGTGTATCCCAAGCATCCTTTGCTGTTCTGCAAGAGCGAATATGAGGAATAATGGCACGTTTGACAGACAAAGCTATCAATGCATGTGCCTGGGCATCTCTGCCATCCCAATGAATCTGCTCTGCAGTAGGTGCAACAGAAACAGTAGCACGAACAGGAATCTGCGGAATATCATCTTCGACACCATCTTCATCAGCTCCAACACCTGTATTTGCAGTACCTGTCGTTACAGGTGTAACAGGACGTCTTTCAACACCCTGCACAATGTTCCACAATCCTTTTGCAACCAGTACATGTCGCATCATATAAGCCCATAATGGGTAGTTGGTACCATCCAACTTATCCTCAACAGCCAACATACGGAATACATCACTTCTTTCAGCCATGGCCGGTGACTAAAATACATTGATGCAGAAAATTGACTGTATCTAAAAAAGTTGAACGGAACTGCCCAAACGAGTTCTGCTAGACCTGTAGCAGACTTCGAGACGCTTAAACTGGCGAACAGAAACTGGTATATACCTTTGGCACAAAAGGACGAAATAGCCTGCACAAGCACTGCGATAGTGCGTTCGGAGGCCCTGAGTATGCTCACCAAATTTCGTGCGAATCTGAGACTGCAAACGGAGGAGTGTCGACGGCGCCCTAGAAGAAGCGACGACCTGCTCTGATACCAATTGTTGGAGTTAGACGTCTGCGGAAGCACGCGAACAGCACAAGGAAGAAGAAGAAGCTTGGAGCACAACACACAAGACTGAATGTATTACTAGAGAATGTACAAAGATAAGTAGCCCATTAGGGCAATCGGCGTATATACAAGCCGGGGGAAAAAAACCTCCTAAAGAGGGAAAAAAGTGCCCCGGCAGTCCTAGAGTGTTCACACACATCACTACCTAAATATATCAACACCTAAAACCCTAATCCTAAAACATGTATATGTGTGTATGTGTGTATGTATATGTGATGTGTGTATATGTGTATGTGCATGTATGCATGTGTGTCTATACATATGTGAGTGTGTATACATATGTGAGTGTGTATATATATGTGTGTGTGTGTGTATGTAATATGCATGTGTGTATGCACATATGTGTGTGTATACATATGTGAGTGTGTATGTAATATGCATGTGTTTATGTATGTATGTGTGTGTGTACATGCAAATATGTGTGTATGTATGTATGCATATGCATGTGTGTATGTATACATGTGTGTGTGTACATGTGTGTATGTATATGTGTGTATACATGTATGTATGTATGTGAGTATGAGAATGAATATGTGTGTGTATGTATATGCATGTGTGTATCTAATATGCATGTGTGTATCTAATGTGCATGTGTGTATGTAATATGCATGTTTGTATGTAATATGCATGTATGTATGTATATGTGTGTATCCATGTGAGTATGTAATATGTATGTGTATGTATATGCACGTGTGTATGTAATATGTATGTGAGTGTGTATGTAATATGCATGTGTGTATGTAATATGTATGTGAGTATGTGTATGCATATGTGTGTGTATGTATGTATCCATCTGTCTCTCTATCTCATTCTCTTTCTATTTCATCTCTCTCTCTCTCTCTTTCATCTCTCTCTCTTTCACTTTCTCTCTATCTTTCTCTTTCATCTCTCTCTCTCTTTCTTTCTCTCTCTCTCTTTATGTTTCTCTAGATCTCTCTCTTTCTTTCATCTCTCTCTCTCTCTATCTCACTCTATATCAATCAAAAACAAAACAATCACTTACATCGATGTAATTGTTTGGAGCATTGTCCTCAAGGTCCACTTAATGTTTCCCTTCGTCGAATTCCAAAGATTTGATGCCAAAAAGCTCTTGCAAAACGAAAGAGAAGAGAAATTAGAAAAGCGAAAACACAAAGATCTAAAGAAACAGAGATGCAGAGAAAGAGAGAGAGAGAGAGAGAGAGAGAGAGAGAGAGAGAGAGAGAGAGAAAGAGAGATAAAGAGTGAGAAAGAGAGGAATGTGTGTACACAATAGGCACAGAATGTAGTTCGCACGCGCAAACTCAATAGTAGCAAACTTTGGTTCAAAATGCAAGCAAATGTTGAATTTTTGCTCTTGGGCCCGGTTAAAACGTTGCCTCGGTATAAGCGTCGGTATGAGCGTCGGTATAAGCGTCGGTATAAGCGTCAGTAATTTACAGTAAATTACCGACGCCTATACCGGCGCTCATACCGACGCCTGTATACCGACGATTAAATGATCGTCGGTATTGCATCCATTGTTTTCCAAGCATTTTCAACGGTCATACCGACGCCGAGGCATGACCGTCGCTATGGGCAATATCGGTATGCCCCTGATATGTTGTAGTGAAACCCACAGATGTTCATATGCAAGCAACTAAAAGGGTCTTGAGATATTTGAAGAGTACATTAAATGAAGATCTGGGCTATAAATATCATGAAGGTTTGGATTTGAAAGCATACAGTGATGCAGATTGGGCTGGAAATAAGGATGACAGAAGGAGTACAGGTGGATATTTGATATTTGCAGGTAATAATTTGGTTTCATGGAGTTCTAAAAAACAACCTGCAGTGGCACTTTCAAGCACGGAAGCTGAACCAGCTAGAAGCAAGGTCACCATTTAATTCCAAAGAAAGAAGGACAACGGTTGCTGCCAAGAGGAACAAAAGTAGTGTAATCTTTAAAAGAGGTGGGACTCTCTCTCTCTTTTAATAGAGGTTCAATTGAAGCCTACTTCCCCAAGCTTTAACTTTGAGATTGCAACTGTATAAGTGAATGGGCATAGTACCTGGAGAACCCTTCGTATCCCACGAAGCAGGGGCTAGGCAAGGAGACTGGTTACAACTAGTTTAACTGGCCTAAGCCATTACATGTCTAACCCGAGAGTTGAACCTTGGACCTCGGCCTCAAGACGCCAAAGCTCAACCAATTGCCGTATGGGACGTGGACAACCCTAGAAGTCATTAGGCTGAAGAGCTCTCTAGCAATGCTGGAGAGCCCATACTCTCTCGAAAGTTGTATCATACCCTCACTTTTTGTTTTTCAATACATTTCTTGTTGCTACAAAAATAATTCCATGTTACTCAAAAGTTGCACCATGAGAGAGAAGCATGTAGTTGCCGAATGAGATCATTACACGAGTAAACAAATCAATGTTCTTAAAGAATGCAAATATCCTTATATAAATAAATGTGTAGTAAAACGTACGAAGTACAATAACATCCATTCTCATCTGTCTCTATCATCTGTATCATCTCCCGAGTCCCTATCACCCATTGTCTCTATCATCTGTATCATCTCCCTATCACCCATTCTCTCTATCATACAATCTGTCCTTTTGTACAATGAAGGGGCAGGACCCTGATCGTGTTTGGATTCTTTTTTTTTGTTCTTTATGGTGTTCTGCCGCTTGGTTCTATACTTTTTCATTACTTTGCTTTTCTTGTTTACTGTATGCCTTCGCCGAACATCAATGACGAATTGTGGGGCTCGCTAGCTCCACGTGGCACGTGAAAACTCCGCAGCAGTTTTTAAGAAGCTGCTTTATCCTCTCCAGACGCGCTTGCCATCGCCGATTCCGCCAAGCAGAGCGCTGTATCCTCTGCACACTCTTCCTCGCCATCGCCAATTAGGCCAAGCAGAGCGCTTTATCCTCTGCACACTCCCTTGCCATCGCCTATTCGGCATTTCAATCTCTGTTCTCGGATACTGGAACTTTGTGCACTTCAGTGGCGAAAAGGTAACTCCTATTTGCAGTTCAACGTCTTCATACGTAAACCATAAATGATTTCGACTGTCGCTCGCAATCGGGGTATCCGGTCATTTTATGAATGCCGTGGGTGATTTGTGTGCGCGAGTGTTACTCAATGGCAAGAGTGTCAAATTGTGTGTCGGGGAACATTGTAATGTGCGGATCCATCTTTTAGTGTTTTCCGTTTCAGCGAGTGTGTGTCAATCTCTTGTCAAATGACAACCATATGTACTCCTTTGCTGCAGGCATATCACCTCAGAAAATGATACTCCTGGAGCCCAGCCCATGTGCATGGGAGGTTGGGCCATTGACGGTGTTTATCAAGACTTCAAAATCCCAGCTCAGGAAAATGGGATACATTACCGACGAGAAATTGGGGAAATTCTCGTTTGACGCCTCAGCAGAAGCATGCCCTGTGGAGGCCACTTATCATGATCATGTCGTGCTGCTTAAAGAGCTGGAAGAGCTGCAGCGTTGGGTACTCGGAGCTTCCCATCCACCACATTGCCGTGGAAAATTCATAAATACTCGCATTATTTCTGATAAGTGGGAGTCAGAGACATCCTCTTCTGTACGTGGAGATCTTGCATCGACGGTGGTACATGGCATGGGTTGCGGCGGCATGGGATTCACAATTGCACGGAACAATGCTTCTGTTATGAGGTACGTTGAATCTGCAGCTGTGGACAGATCCGCACTTTGCCTACAGATTTCTTCGGAGAAAGCGCGATGGATTCCAGATCTTTCTTTCATCAGCAAATGGATTACTGGTCGCCATAGACATTCACACTGGTGGAGGTATTCCTTTCTGTTCCAATGAAAACACATTCTCTCTCTCTCGGACACATATTGATGCTCGTATATATTGGCTTACAGAAAAGAGAAGTAT
Organism: Ceratopteris richardii; assembly: GCA_020310875.1. Lineage (NCBI taxonomy): Eukaryota > Viridiplantae > Streptophyta > Polypodiopsida > Polypodiales > Pteridaceae > Ceratopteris > Ceratopteris richardii. The sequence continues at coordinate 181,208,393 of CM035408.1, read as the reverse complement.
ATAGAGCTGTGGGTGGTAACCGAGGTGTTCTACCACAGAGGCATCAAGCACACTGACGATACTTCTATCCAAGCGAATGCGAAAGTCAACATTCCGATCGCGGGAACATCAACACAGGCAGGTTGTGGTGTCGCCATGAGGAAAACCCAACGCACAGAAACTCAAATGGCTGACAGAAGTCAGACCGCAAGGATTCCGTTTGCATTCAAGGCAATACGACTTTGGTATCATCCAAAGAGCCAGGAGTTAATCAAAGCTACCTCTGCTATGCCAAAACATCCGCCAAGTGGTTGCTAGCTAGCGCCTAAAAGTTTTAAGCTTCTATGTTCCACGACCAAACTTACCAAAAAAACAAAAAAAAGCAAAAAAATTTGAAGACTGTGTTTCTCTCTCTTTTTTTCTTTGAGAGTACAACAAATTGAAAACACATTCAGACACTCAACCTCGTAAGTTAGAGGCACCCATCTCTGAAGAACTCATAGATACATGTCCAATCAAGACTTGAACTCAGGACTTCCTCCCAGACACTCGAGGTGTCAAACCACTTGGCTATGCGGGCATGTACAATTGAAGACTATGTTTCATCCTCAAGCTCAGCCATAAAACCAATCTCATTTTACTCTTCAATTTATTGAATATGTCCTGGATTTTCTCTTCATTTATAAGAAAGACTAAAGTTTTGTAAACATAGATTTTCCATTTATATGAAGGACTAAAGTTTTGTAAACAGAGAGGGACTCTTCTCTCCATGTATTCTTAATTTTGTAATCTATGATAGTATTATCTCATGACATAATCGAGTTCCAAAGTCTGTGATTATTTAATGATTTGCCGAAATGTTACATGGCTCCTATGATCACCGCACGTTTTCATAATTTTTGAGTTCAAGAATTTTTTTTTTTTTTTTGAGAGTACAATGAATTGGAAAGACACACACTCAACCTCGTAAGGCAGAGGCACCCATCTTGGGGAACTTTGAAGCATCCAGCCCCGGGCGGGACTTGAACCCTGGCCATCTGCATAAAAGTACAAGGCACATCTGCTAAATCAGGCCTGCTGAATAAAGTTATTGATCACTCGCTAGACCCCAAAAACTGACATCAAGGTATTCGTTGCCACTTTATGTAAACAGGATAAAGGATCATTTCACGAGCAAGGGCAATAGCTTGAGTCAACTACTTTTTGTTGGGAATCCAAAATGACAAAAAATAGGTCAATGAGGGAAGAATATGCTCGTTAAGAACATAGACTCTAGGAGGGAGGCTATGTTGCAAAGATATCCATTTAAACACTTTGTTTTTGAGTCTACCCATCACCCAATCCCATCTTTGGTAATAAGAAATAGTAATGAAACCCCTAGGGAGAAACGAGATCTCACAAAAGCATAAATAGAATAGAAAGAAGCAAGAGATTGAACACAAATTGCGTACAATCATCCCCTACATATTCTGATGGACAAGTCTATCAGAGCATGTGTACCTACAAGTAATTTTCCATTGCATCCTAAATAGAAGATACATGAAGGTGACGCTTCGAAAAGAGTGCACTTATGAAAATTTGCTTTATTTACAAAATCCTCACTTTCTAAGAAATCTACTATTTTTATAAAAACATCACTTTCTAAAGTGATCTATTATTTTTACAAAAAATATATAAAATACTATCTTTTTTAACTATCTTCAAAAATATATGAATAAGTCCATGCATGTTCACACCCTCATGAGTCTTCACTTGTTAAATTAGAAAACAAATCACATTAAAAACCTCAAGACATTAAATCCATATAACATTTCATTATTCAATAAAGTATAACCGAAGGGGTTAGATCCTAGAATTTATGAACATCGGGTGCTACTCGGACTAGACATTTATCCGGCCAAATAACAAAGTTATTGAATGGATCCCAATTATGCCAAAGAAGCGAAGGAGGAAATTGATCGGCTACTCCGAGTAGGTTTTATCGTTCTCATTGAGTAGGCCCCCCTCGTCACTTGGGATCTATTTGATTCTTATTATGATATGTTATTGAATTTTTCGACCATGGTTGTCCCCTAGACGTGTTTCACATTATTGTGCGTCAAAAGTTAGCCCTGTACGACCATGGATTTTGCATACTCATGAATAAATTATATTATTCTCATCCTTTGAGGGCATGGATGCAATGTGAGATTCCTTTTGTATTAGCACTAGCCCATTCAGACCCGATTGACACTCACTTTTTGGATTAATTAACCTATATGAAATTGTTGGGTCCAACCATTACCTCGACACAATTTTCCCCTTCAAACTGTTCTATCTCTAGAACCACTCTAGAATTGGAAATTGGATTTTGTTGGACCTATCACCCCACCACTGTCCTCACCAATAATCTCTACATTCTCACCTATACCAATTATGTCACTCACTAGATAGAAGATGTTAAATGAGCCACTACTTCTTTGGTTGCAAGATGTTCGACTTGAGATGTTATCCCCTTGTTTGGTCTCCCCTTGGAGATTGTTTGTAATTGATGAGCACACTTTGTTAATCATCTCATTCAAGCCCTTACTCACTCGTTTCGTATCACATAGAAATTTAGCACACCTTACTAACCTCAAGCAAATGAATTGGTCGAGAGTACCGATAAAACAAAGTTGCATATGTTAAAAGAATAAATTGCAAATTGTCCTGAATGATGGGACTAGTTATCACCTTTGGTTTTATGGTCTTATCAGATTACCTATAAAGTTTGCACTTGTTGTATTCCTTTCAAACGAGCTTATGGGTTGTAGATCATTTCCCCTATGGAGATTGTCATTCCTAGTTTTTGGGTCGCCATTGATCACAAGCTTCTTCCGGAAGACTCATTGTATTCCCACCTAGATAAAATCCTCTCATTAGATGAGCAGCGCTTTGAAAGTTTCTCTTGATGCAAGAACTGTAGATTTGGTAGGATTGCACACATGATCGGTTTCTAAAAACCCCTATTTTTCAAGTAGGATTGTTAGTACTTTTTAATAATTCTAAATCAAATTGGATTGTTGGTAAATTTAAAGTTTGGTGGTTCGGTCCATACCCCATTTTAGCTTGGCTGGGTGTGGTAACATTTTGGTGCAGACACTTGCCAAAGAACCGAATAAAGATCCGATCAACGGGTGAATGTTATGACCATTTTAGTCCTCTATCACATATGTAATCATTAATCTGCCACCCATGATTGCATGAAATTGCAAGGCGATTATTGCACTATCCCCCATATCATGTCCATCATTTTTTATTGTCCTCATCCCTATGATGCCATCCTCTCTACTTTGCACTTATATATCACCATGCTAGATAACCCCTCCTTGTGGTTTTTACATTTTTACATCCATAGTGTGATCTTGCAAACCTTGCATTGCATACATTGTAGTCATGGACTCACTTGCACCCATTGAACCACTATTGACCATATTCTCCAATGAGACCACCCACTTTTTGACCATCTATCACCTCTCATGCTTTGTCCTCCTATATGTTGGAGAAACAACCACTAATTGGACATATATTTGAAGGTCAAATCCTAGGAAGAAAATCACATGCCTATGTGAAGGGACAAATTCACAAGTGTATTATATTTGTAAAGTTAGTTCACTTTAGTTCTAGAAGTTTTTTAAAAAATCACGAGAATGAAAAAATTTATATAAGTTAGTTTGTATCAACTGACGCGGAGAGAGAAGAGGAAGACAATGAGAAAGTGAGTTAGTACTCATTTTGTATGACTGAGTATAGTCGGGCTTCTCTGAGTGAGAAAGCACTTGTAAGCTTCTAAGTTTTCATAATTATGACAAGAACTAGTTAAAGTTCTGTGTATAAGTCTTCTTCCTCCATCTCCAATGTTTGTCTTCTGTGTAATGTTTTGAAGAATTGAAGTTTTTCAAGCAAGTCGATGCCTAGCATCGAATGTATGTTGAAAGGCTGAGCTTTATGAAGAAAGTAGATGCATGGCATCGAATCCTAGCTGATAAGCCCTTATCTTCATATCTGACTTTTATCTACTGATGAAATTTCTTAAAATCATGAGGTTTGTGGAGCAACTCGATGCCTGGCATTGAGTTTCAGCATAAAGTCGATGCCCGGCATCGACTTCTTACATACAAGTGGTCTTCTTCATGTGTGTGTTCAAGAGGCTATTTCTGGTGCATAAAAAGAGACTGAAAAAGCTCAAAGTCGATGCCCGACATCAACTTTGGTTGCAATTCGATGCTAGGCATCGAATTTTTATTTTTAGATAGCGAAATTTACTAAAACAGGTAAAATTTCTAGTTTTGGACGGTCATACAGGGTCATCTAGTGAGAGCCATAACTTGAGTTCTAGAGATCCGTTTCATGCATATGATAGCTTGTTGGAAAGCTCTACTCTTCTAGCTTGAGGCTATGAATAATCTTGGAGAAATAATACTTGAGCTAAGAGAAATTAGCAAAATAATGAAGGTATGTCATTTTAGTGACTAGAAAAATCTGAAGAAGCAAAGTTCTTGGTTTTGGTTATCATTTCTCAAAGTTTGGAGTGGAAATGAGTTAATGGTGACCATAGAGGTGTTCTAGTGTCACATTAATTCATTTCTTGTGGTGTTTTATACATCACCAAGTGGTATCAGAGCAGAAAGGTCCTAAAGAGCAGAAGGCGGCAAAGGTACGAGAAGTTTTGGAAAGTTTTCCATTAAAGTTTGAAAGGTGAAGCATTTGAAGACACAAGGCATCAAAAGGTTACTTCAAAAGTATCCTCATACACAAAGAACTCCAAAAGGTATTATCCTTTATCCTTTAAGCTCACAGGTTGCAGCAAAAGGGAAGGAGTATGGCAGATCATATCTCCATTGACAATCTGGACAAAGATAATTACCCCGCATGGATAATGAGAATGGAAACCTTAATTATGAGTAAGGATCTCATGATATATGTAACAGGTGAAGAAGAGAAGCCAGTATTTGAAGATGAAATCCGACCAAAGAAAGAGGAACTTGATGCTTTAAAGCATTGGCAGAAGAAGGATGCAAGTGCAAAAGCCTACATCTACAATACAATCTCTGATCATTTGCTACCACACATCAGAGGATTGGAATCATCTGAAGATATATGGAATGCATTGGAGTATCATTTCCAAAGCACTACTAAAGCAAGGAAAGCAAGTCTATGGTCAGAGTTTACAACATTCAAGAAGAAGCCAAGTCAAAGTATTAGTGATTATGTCACTAAGATGAAGGATCTTGCAGATAGTCTTGGATCCATAGATGAAGATGTTGAAGATCACATATTGATTGCTCAACTACTTGCAGGATTGAGAGGGGATGAAAGGTGGAAACCTTTTGTTTTATCAACAGAACTTTCTTTGAATCATTTTGTTCCAGACTTGAATCAGTTACTTGGTTTGATGCTTACATATGAGCAAGACTTGAAGGGAGATGGAGATAAAGGACAAAGTTCTGCAATGTACATGAAGAACAAGAAGAAAGGAGATAAAGGTAAAGCAAAGAATGAAGAAGAGTCTAGTTCTCAAGCTTATTATGCAAGAGGTAAAGGCACTGGCAGAGGAAGACCAAGAGCTTTTGGAAGAGGAAGAGGTAATAAAAGTAACAACAAGAAGGCTTGCTGGATCTGTGGATTGAGTAACCATTCGGCTCATGACTATTGGCATAACCAACAAGGATCAAACCAAAATCAAAACAACAATAGTAGAGGTCGAGGCCTGTGTGGGTACATATGCCAAGCTGATCTCCCCAGCAGAGAACCTCTCCTTGACATAATGATAATGCACCACAATGTGCTTAGTGCGAGCACGGAACACAGGGTTCCTCACAACTACTAATGCGCTCTGATTGTCAGAGAAGATGGTGGAGGCAAAAGACTGACCAACACCCAAATCAGCCATAAGGTGTCTAAGCCACACACACTCAACAATAGCTGTGAAAGGTGCCCTATACTCAGCCTCACAACTAAAAGTGGCCACAATAGGCTGCTTCTTGCTCAACCAAGATATACATACACTACCAAGCATGAAGCAAAAGCCACTAGTGCACACACGAGTGTCATAGCAACCAACCCAATTTGAGTTAGAAAAAGCACTACAAAGAATACGGGCATATATCGACATAATTACATTGATAAAAACTTGAATGGTATTTTTGAGGTAGATAGCCATGGAGAGATGAACATCAATCCATATGCCTGGACTGATGGGAAGCAGAAAACACAGTTTCCAACTCAAGTTCTTTGCTTAGACTTAATAATCTCTGATATTACATTAAGTTGTGGGTTTACATTAGCTTATATCTCTTTTCATGCGTTGAGTGTGAGTAGACAGGTTGTGGGTTTACAACGTGGGTCCATCAACAAAGGAGAAGAATATACAAGGGAGCATTAGTAGCGAATTATGTGAATTATTCACAGGAGAAAATCATGTTTGAGTTAAATCATGTGCAGATAGATAAGTTTATATCTCTTTTCATGAGAAACTCATTGAGTGTCAATAGACAGGTTGTGGGTTTACAACATGGGTCCATCAACAAAGGAGAAGCATATACAAGGAAGCATTAGCAGCGAATTATGTGAATTATTCACAGGAGAAAATCATATTTGAGTTAAATTATGTGCAGAGAGATAAGCTTATATCTCTTTTCATGAGAAACTTGTTGAGTGTCAGGAGACAGGTTGTGGGTTACAATGTGGGTCCATGTCAAGGGACAAAGGAGAAGATGTTGATGGTTGGAGGCTCGAACAATAGCTTGATCAGTATCTTTTGTGCATGTACAAGCCTTCGAGCTTCTCATATCATCTATGTAAAGAATGTCCGACTAGGGATGCCACTATTTTTGTTTAATTACATTGATAAAAAGTTGAATGGTATTTTTGAGGCAGATAGCTATGGAGAGATGAACATCAATCCATATGCCTCGACTGATGGGAAGCAGAAGCCACAATTTCTAGCTGAGGTTCTTTGCTTGGATTTAATAATCTCTGATATTACATTAGATCACTGTCTGAGGCGTAATGAGGTTTTGTTTACATGTAGGCACGCGTACAGGTGAGATGTCAGTGTGCACCATTGACAGAAAGCATATACAAGGGAGTATTAGCAGCGAATTATGTGAATTATTCACAGGAGAAAATCTTATTTGAGTTAAATCATGTGCAGAAAGATAAGCTTATATCTCTTTTCATGAGAAACGCGTTGAGTGTCAATCAACAGGTTGTGGGTTTACAACGTGGGTCCATCAACAAAGGAGAACAATATACAAGGGAGCATTAGCAACGAATTATGTGAATTAGGAGAAAATCCTATTTGAGTTAAATCATGTGCAGACAGATAAGTTTATATCTCTTTTCATGAGAAACTCGTTGAGTGTCAGTAGACAGGTTGTTGTTTTACAATGTGGGTCCATCAACAAAGGAGAAGAATATTCAATGGAGCATTAGCAGTGAATTATGTGAATTATTCACAGGAGAAAATCCTATTTGAGTTAAATCATGTGCAGACAGATAAGTTTATATCTCTTTTCATGAGAAACTCGTTGAGTGTTAGTACACAGGTTGTGGGTTTAAAACATGGGTCCATCAACAAAGGAGAAGCATATACAAGGGCGCATTAGCAACGAATTATGTGAATTATACAGGAGAAAATCCTATTTGAGTTAAATCATGTGCAGACAAATAAGCTTATATCTCTTTTCATGAGAAACTCATTGAGTGTCAGTAGACAGGTTGTGGGTTTACAACATGGGTCCACCAACAAAGGAGAAGCATATGCAAGGGAGCATTAGCAGCGAATTATGTGAATTATTCATAGGAGAAAATCATATTTGAGTTAAATCATGTGCAGACAGATAAGCTTATATCTCTTTTCATGAGAAACTCGTTGAGTGTCAGTAGACAGGTTGTGGGTTTACAACGTGGGTCCATGTCAGGGGACAAAGGAGAAGATGTTGATGGTTGCAGGCTCAAACAGTAGCTTGATCAGTAGCTTTTTTGCATGTACAGGCCTTCGAGCTTCTCATATCAGCTATGTAAAGAATGTCCGACTACGGATGCCACTATTGTTTAATTACATTGATAAAAAATTGAATGGTATTTTTGAGGCAGACAGCTATGGAAAAGCCATTAATGCAGAACATTTTGAAGGCATGTTAGGAATTGAAGAGCAGTTTCAGTCCCTTTTTTATAGCAAAGACTTAGGACAATTCCCGTATGGCAATCTGTTAACCATTTATTGCCAACAGGACACTCCATTATCTCGGTGTTGTGCACAACTACACTGCCTAAATATGTGTACTCTACATCAGGGGGAAAGGTCATATTTAAGACCTATATCCCTGTGTGAATGCATGTGTATGTGTGTGAGTGCATCATTATGTGTGTATGTGTGTATGCATCTATATGTGTGTATGCATGTGTATGTGTGTGAATGCATCATTATGTGTGTATGTGTGTATGTGTGTGTGTGTATATGTGTATGTATGTGTGTGCACGTCTATGTGTATGTGTGTGTGTCTATGAGTATGTATGTGTTTATGTGTGTGTATGTGTCTATGTGTGTATGTGCATGCATGTATGTATGCATATGTGTGTGTATGCTTTATCTATGCATATGTGTGTGTATGCATTATGTATGTGTATGTATGCATGTGCATTATGTATGCATATGCATTATGTATGTGTATGTATGCATGTGCATTATGTATGCATATGTGTGTGTATGCATGTAAGTATGTATGTATGTATGCATATGCATATGCATATGTATGCATGTATGTGTATGTGTGTGCATGTCTCTCTATGTGTGTGTGTATGCATATATGTGTGTGTATGTGTGTATGTGTGTATGTGTGTGTATGTGTGTGTGTATGTGTGTGTATGTGTGTGTGTATGTGTGTGTGTGTGTGTATGTGTGTGTGTATATGTGTGTGTATATGTGTGTATGTGTGTGTATGTGTATGTGTATATGTGTGTGCATGTGTGTGCATGTGTATGCATTATGTATGTGTATGTCTACATGTGCATTATGTATGCATATGTGTGTGCATGTATATGTGTGTGTGTATGTATGTATATGTGTGTGTATGCAACATTATGTGTGTATGTGTGTATATGTGTGTGTATTTGTGTGTGTATGTGTGTGTGTATATGTGTATGTGTGTGTGAGTGTCTATGTGTGTATATGTGTGTGTATGCATATATGTGTGTGTGCATGTATATGTATGTGTGTATGTATGTATATGTGTGTATGCAACATTATGTGTGTATGTGTGTGTGTATTTGTGTGTGTATGTGTGTGTGTATATGTGTATGTGTGTGTGTGTCTATGCTTTTATATGTGTGTGTGCATGCATATGTATGTGTGTGTAAGTGTGTGTGTGCGCATACCTAGTCTCTCTCTCGCGCGCTCTCTCTCTCTCTCTCTCTCTCTCGTTCTCTTGCTCTCGTCCAGATCTCGGCACAAATGTGCCGGGAGAAATCAAAATTTTTCTTGAACATTCTAGAGAGTTGCTTACGCGATGCTCTGGAAAGAATGACGCATATGCGACGCTATCCAGTTTGCCCACTTCGCACATACCGTCGTTAGCTAGCGACTCTTTTTGCGACGCAAACATTTAGCGTCGCATAAGCGACACAAGCATCACTTATGCGACATATCCCGCTTAAAAATAAAAAAATTCAAAATCAATACCATCGCTTATGCGATGCTAGCATCGCATAAGCGACAGTGCCCGTTTTTTATCCAATTCGACGGCGTCGCTACGCCCCCCTATTTCTTCTAGTGAAGCATGTAAATCTGGAGGTAGTGATCCTCCCTTGGGATAAAACAACCCAAGTAGCCGAGTACCACTCAAGTAGTGAAAGATGCACTTAACCGCTTGCCAATGCTTGACACCTGGGCAATGCATAAACCTGCTCATCTGTGAGACAACAAACTGAATATCTGTCCAAGTAATGCATAAGTAAATCAGGCATCCAACAGCCTGCTAATAGAGGACAACATCAAATGCATCTCCAGCATCATGAAGACTCAATCGTAAACATGTCTCCATAGGAGCGGCAATAGGCTTACGGCCTTCAATGCCAAAACGCTACAATAATGTGTCAATATATTTCACTTGACACAAAGCCATTCCACCATCAACTTGCATAAACTGAATGCCCAAGCAGTGATGCAAATACCCCAAATCAGATATCTCAAATGAGGCATGCAAATCAGCCTTAAAATCAGCAATATCCTTCTCAATAGGACCAGTAGGCAGCATGTCATCAACATAGACAACAATGATCAGAAACACATCATTAGCACGCTTAACATATAAGGTACTTTTAGTTGGACTATTCTCAAAACCATGTGCAATCAGATAGGCATGTATCTTCTCATACCAAGCACGTGGTGCTTGCTTTAAACCATATAATGCCTTCTTTAACATGCACACATGGTTTTCATGCCCTTTCTGCACAAAGCCACGAGGCTGAAGAACATACACTTATTCATGCAAGCCACCATTCAGAAATGCAGTTTTAATGTCAACTGATATACATTCCAACCATGATGGACTGCAAGTGCACAGATGCTCCGAACAGTAGTCATACGACATGTAGGTGCAAATGTCTTATCAAAATCAATGCCTCTTTCCTGTGCATAACCTTTTGCAACAAGCCTAGCCTTATACCTGTCAACTGTTCCATCAGGCTTACGCTTTAGCTTGTAAACCCACTTAGTGCCAATGGCTTTCTTGCGAGGAGGCAAGTCACATAAAGACCAAGTACCATTCTTCATTATAGCATCATATTCAGATTGCATAGCAGCCATCCAATTTTTTGAATTTTGTGCTTCATCAAACGAAATAGGCTCATTCTCATCACATAGACTAAATGCGACCATAGCATAGCAATCTGATGCAAAAGAGGAACTATGAGAGCCTGAACGTGTACGATATGATGGAGGTGCATCTAATTTGTTGTCACACAAAGTTTGCACCAGCCATTTTGGCATAGTTTTTGCCTCCTCAATGTCAGCTCTCTCATCAACAAGTGCATCATGTAAATCTGCATCAGAAATGGGATGATCTACATCATCACATGAGACCTGCTATAGCGTTTCCTCAATCACAATCTATCCCCAATCACGATTTCTCTATCACTCAAAAATAACAGTGGAGGGAACGCAGAGATTGCACAAGGTAAAAGAAAATATGATGCGGAGGAGTAGAAACAAATATGATGTAGAGAAGGAAGAATTCTGATATTATAGATGTGAATCAATGGTTACAATAGTTTTGGACAATAGCTTCTTGATGAAGCCTCTACCTCCTGACCACCCGAGAGCTAGCACAATGGCATTCACACTCGCACTCTCAATCACACTCTCACTCTCACTCTGAATATAATAGCTTCTTGATGAAGCCTCTACCTCCCGACCACCCTCGAGCTATCACAATCGCATTCACACTCGCACTCTCAATCACACTCTCACTCTCACTCTCAATCACACTCTCAATCACAAGGTAATTCTCAGATTTCTGTGTGTCCTTCGTGTTGATGCGCAGGTCTCCCCATATCAGAGTTTGATCATGGCCTTTTCCAAAGAAGTGTGCGATCCACCAAGTTTAGAAAAAGTCAAGTTTCTCCAAAACTTTCACAAAAAAGCTTGTGAGAGACACTTTTATTCAATTTTGCAATTTGCACAATAGTGCTAGAGACATCCAAGATCCAAATCCACCTCCAAATGCCACTTTTGAGCCCTGCAAGTTTAAAAATTCTAGAGAGAGTAAAATCAAGGCATTTTCTTACAATGAACTAAATGTAGGACCCTGAACGAGGTACTTAAAACATGATTCACAAGAATTTCACTCATTCACTTTTATTCTCCTATACTTGCTCTACCTTTCTCTCATACAGAGTTGCTTTTTAATTCTTTCATCTTCACCTTCAAAATTTGACTAGAAAACATGATGCAAATAAGGTATAGAGAGAGAAAATGAAACTTGTCAACCCAAAAGTTTTCCTATATGCATAAAATGACCCAATTATTCATTCTAAGCATTATCACCACAATGAAATTCAAAAAGTTCAAAATGAATTATTTCACTAGAAAAGAGGCCTATTACAATTCTTCCCCCCTTTAAGAACTCTGTCCTCAGAGTTGGAAAGAAGGATAATGTGTTAGAAAATCATCTAAATTCACCCAACTCGAATCTTCTACTGGATATGAGTGCCATTTCACCAAAATTTCTACTATAGATCTATTTCTAAGAAATCTTTCCTTCCTATCTAATATTATTTCTGGTTGAAGCTCAGAAGATCCATCATCTTTCAACTTATAATTGTCCTGCAAAACATGAGCAACATTAGATACATATCTTTTAAGTAAGCTAACATGAAATACAGGATGCACATTTAAATGTTTAGGTAATTGCAGCAAATAAGCAAGAGATCCAATCTTTTTCAAAACTTTAAAAGGACTTGCATATCGAGGAGAAAGTCTATGATCTTCCCTAGCAACAAGTTAGATCGGTGAGGATTAACTTTAAGAAATACCATATCATGAACTTGGAATTCAAGTGGTCTTCTCTTTAAATCATAGAACTTCTTTTGTCTTTTCTCAGCTTCTTTTATGTGTTTCTTAATTTTTCCAAGTTCTTCATCCATCTTATCAAGAATTTCTTTGGATACTTCTACTTTATTTGGAAAACCCAAAAACGAAGGTGGAGTCAAACAATTATAACCATACATAACTTCAAACGGAGTCATTTTTATAGATGCATGCCATGCACTATTGTATGCAAACTCAGCCAAGGGTAAATATTCACTCCAATTATCCTGCTTTTCATTAACCCTCTCGATTTCCCCATCAGTTTGTGGATCGAAAGTTGTACTAATACGAAGTTGAGTTCCAATCGATTCAAATGTCGCTTTCCAGAAGTTTGATGTAAATCTAGAATCTCTATCAAAAATTATGCTTTTAGGCATTCCATGCAATCAAAATATTTCTTTTACAAAGATTCTTGCAACATTCAATGCAGTATCAGTCTTTTTCATAGGAAAGAAGTGTGCCATCTTGGTAAGCCGATTGACTACAACAAATATGGTATCATGCTTACTTCTGGTCATAGGTAGCTTAGTGATAAAGTCCATAGAAATAGACTTCCACTTCTGATTTGGAACATCCAAAGGTTGAAGCATTCCAAGCATCCTCTTAAACTCAGATTTCACCTATTGGCACTTCAAACATTCACTTATGTATTTTCTAATATCCCGCTTCATACATGGCCAAAAGTAAGAATACTTTGTTTTAACATAGGTCCTTGAATAACTTGGATGTGCAGAAAAAGGTGCATCATGATAATCATGCAATATTTTAACTTTTAATGGAGATTCAGAAGATATGCATGGCCGATTGTTACGATACAATGTTCCATTCTGCAAATGAAACTTTTCCTTATACATCGATCCCCTGTTCGCATTCAAAGCATTCAAAATAGGCGCATAAAAAGGATCTTGTTTTATCTCTTCTTGAATTTGATTGAGGAAATCAGAATTTATTACAGAAACAAGATTACACAAAGGTCTTCGACTCAATGCATCAGGAACCTTATTTTCCTTACCAACCAGATACTTAATGTCAAAATCGTACTCACTTAATAATTCAATCCAACACTTCTGCCTGTTGTTAAGCAATGGTTGTGTGAAGATGTAGTTTAGACTCTGATGATCTGTTTTCAATTAAATCTTAACCGCTAACAATAGATGTCTCCAATGGTTAAGTGCATGCACAACAACAAGCATAGGATAGTTAAGTTCATGTTTTCTTAGTTTTCTGGACTCATATGCGACCACGCTGCCATCCTGTGAAAGAACATATCCTATCTGACTACCACTTGCATCACATGCGACCACAAAAGGCTTTCCCATTTTTGGTATTTTCAAAACACAATTCTCAACGACTTTTTGTTTCAATGTTTCAAATGATTTTTGATAGGCATCACTCCACGCAAATCCTACATTCTTTTTAGTCAATTCTGTGAGGGGAGTAGCTATCTTAGACAAATCCTTAATATGTGCTCTTTCATATTGTGCCAACCCAAGAAAACTTCTAACATCCCTTACAGTCTTAGGAATCGGCCAATCAACTATTGTTTTTACTTTATCTTCATCTATAAGGAATCCTTCTTTTGATATTACTCTTCCTAGATACACAAGTTTATCCTTATCAAAGAAACACTTACTCTTTTTCCCATACAATTTGTGTTCTCTAAGAGTTTGCAAAGTCTTCTTGAGATGTACCACATGCTCAGAATCATCTTTATAGTATACAAATATATCATCAAGGAATACTAGGATGAATTCATCTAGGTAATCATGAAAAATATTATTCATCAAGCACATAAATGTGGCAGGAGCATTTGTTAATCCAAAAGGTAGAACAGTAAACTCATAGTGACCATATATTGTTTGAAAAGCTGTCTTAGGAATATCCTCTGTTTTGGTCCTAATTCGGTGAGATCCAGATCTTAAGTCAATCTTTGTGAATATAGTCACTCCACTTAATTGACCTAATAAGTTATCTATGTGAGGGAGTGGATACTTACTCTTAATTTTTCTTTTATTCAACCCCCTATAGTCAATGCATAATCTATAAGAGCCGTCTTTCTTCTTCTGAAATAAAACAAGTGCACCCCAAGGTGAGACACTCGGTCTTATTAAGCCTTTCTTCAAAAGATCATCTAATTGAATCTTAAGCTCCTTTAATTCATCAATGTTAAATCTATAGGGTGCTCTAGAATATGGTTCACTCTCTGGATATAGGTCAATGGTGTGGTCAATCTGCCTAGGTGGGGGTATACCAGGCAAGTCTTCTGGTTCGACATATTCATTCAAGAGATTTCCTACGTAATCTAGAATATCTTCATCATTACCTTCCTCATGCAGATTGTTCACATACACTACAAATGTTTTACAGCCATCACGTATACCTCTAATTATTTGCATAGCACAAATAAGAGTAGGTTTAGGATTAAAGACATCACCTAGAATATGAATAGATTCATCATCTAGCTTTAAAGTGTCATTCTTTGTTCACAATTAATTGTCATAGAATTTTTAACTAACCAATCCATGCATATGATTACATCACTCAATTTCATCTCAATTACATGGAAACTTCCAAAAAAGCACCTATTAGAAAGAGTAAATTCAAGGTTTTCAACATATCCTTTTGTGTAGTGTAATCGTCCATTGGCCATCTCTACAGGTCTGGTTATTTGCATATTTAGGGCTATCCCTAGATTTTGTACCAATTTGAAAGATAGAAAACAATGGGTACTACCTGAATCGATAAAAAATCTGGTTTTATGCGCAAATATCATACCCGGAATCATGATTATAGAAGCCTTTGGGAAAGAACTAACCACCATGCAATGTAAAGTAGAGTTAGGGCACTTACCTCCATCATCTGCTTCCTCAATAATTGTAACCTTCTCGATGATGTTTATCGCTTTTGATTGTGCGGGTCGGAAGACTGCCTTGTTTGGGCACTCATATGTCCGATGCCCTTGCTCCCCCCAACGAGAACACAGACCAAGTCTTTTTGCCCTCTCAATAAAATTAGGGTCTTGTTGCCACTCGATTGGTTGATGCATCCTTTGATTTTCCGCCTGGGCAGGGTTCTTACCTTGGTTATTAGAAGATGGATTTTTCTTTGAATTGTTCATGTTCATTGCAACAGGTCTTTGTGACCTATGTCCCATTGCAATAAATTTGGTTCTATTTGCCTTTTACAAATTGAACTTCTCCATCTTCTCAAAGTTCTCGGCCATCACAACAGCATCAAGAAAATCAACGCATCCAGATCCATTGACTAGATAGCGAAGTTCCTCACGAAGCCCTTCAATAAATTTACTCTTTAGAGTGTTACCACTAACCTCTAATGCATATTTATGAAGACGTAGAAACTTCTCTTTGTACTCATCAACAAATAAGCTATGCTTATCACTTTTGGGTTGTCGAAAATTGTAGAACTCCATCTTCTTCTCCATATGGTAGTGTGGAGAACAATAGCGTTTTTCAACTTGTTCTCTAAATTCCTTCCATCGAACTGGACCAGAACGCGTTCGAGTTTGCATATATGACTTCCACCATAGCTTCACGATCCCACGCAGGTGCAGGATCCTAACTTTTGCCTTGGACTGTTCACTAAATTATCGAAGATCAAAGAAATCCTCTAGTTCTTCAATCCATGCCTCAAGAGCTTCACCACTCTTCTTCTCGCCATCAAAATCATTCAACTTTGCCTTCTTGATGACTTGGTTAAGGGAAAACTCACCTGGTTCCATATCTTCATAATTGCATTTTTGTTTTTCGTGAGGTACACTAGATGTTCCCGCACCTTCATCTACTTCATCGTTCAACTCCACAAACAAATTTGTTGCTCCTTCTGGTTTCTTTCTGCCTCGTTCTTTGCGCAATTCACCAATAAGCTTCTGAATAAGCTCCTCTTTTTCACGAATCTTTTGTGTTAGACCTTCCATCATTCTCGAGTATTGATTCTGCTCTGATACCACTTGTAGCGTTTCCTCAATCACAATCTATCCCTAGTCACGATTTCTCTATCACTCAAAAATAATAGTGGAGAAAAGAACGTAGAGATTGCACAAGGTAAAAGAAAATCTGATGCGGAAGAGTAGAAACAAATATGAGGCAGAGAAGGAAGAATTCTGATATTATAGATGTGAATCAATGGTTACAATAGCTTTGGACAATAGCTTCTCGACGAAGCCTCTACCTCCCGACCACGCCTGAGCTATCACAATCGCATTCACACTCGTACTCTCAATCACACCCTCACTCTCACTCTCAATATAATAGCTTCTTGACGAAGCCTCTACCTCCCGACCACCCCGGAGCCATCACAATCGCATTCACACTCGCACTCTCAATCACACTCTCACTCTCACTCTCAATCACACTCTCAATCACACTCTCAATCACAAGGTAATTCTTAGATTTCTGTGTGTCCTCCACGTTGATGCGCAGGTCTCCCCATATCAGAGTTTGATTGCTGCCTTTTCCAAAGAAGTGTGCGATCCACCAAATTTAGAAAAAGTCAAGTTTCTCCAAAACTTTCACAAAAAATCCATGGGATCGTAGTGTGCTTTCTTTCTTTAGCATACATATCAAAAATAGGAGAAAAACACCAAGAAGACATATCCGAAAACATCCATAATTAGACATGGTGACACGTGAGCATCAAAATCATGGACTCGAATAGAATTAGATAAACCCTCCTTTTTTCTTTAATGTTGGAAAACTACTTTTTTCAAAGCCCTGTAACTCAAAAATGGTGAGGACTTAGCTTAAGCTTGTGAGAGACACTTTTATTCAATTTTTCTTCATGCACAATAGTTCTAGAGACATCCGAGATCCAAATCCACCTCCAAATGGCACTTTTGAGCCCTGCAAGTTTCAAATTCTAGAGAGAGAGTAAAATCAAGGCTTTTTCTTACAATGAACTAAATGTAGGACCCTAAACGAGGTACTTAAAACAGGATTCACAAGAATTTCACTCACGCACTTTTATTCTCCTATACTTGCTCTACCTTTCTCTCATACATAGTTTTTCTTAATTCTTTCATCTTCACGTTCAACATTTGACTAGAAAACATGATGCAAATAAGGTATAGAGAGAGAAAATGAAACTTGTCAACCCAAGTTTTTTCCTATATGCATTAAAATGACCTAATTATTCATTCTAAGCATTATCCCCACAATGAAATTCAAAAAGTTCGAAATGAATTATTTCACTAGAAAAGAGACGTATTACACCTGCAAAGACTGAGAAGTTGCCTCATTAGGACCAGCACTAGACTATCCACTTGTAAAAAGAGGCAACAAAATCATACATGTCTTTGGAGCTAACAAATGTCTCCTTAGTACATGAAAGCAATGGCTGAATAGCATCTTCCACAAAAACAACATCACGGCTAACCAGAATACATTTAGTCTATGGATGATACAGATGATAGCCTTTACTTTCAGAACTATACCCAACAAAAGTACATTTTAGTGCTTTATCATCCAATTTTTTGTGATGTTGTTCAGGCACTAATGCATATGCCAAACAACCAAAAACACACAAATGTGCAACAGATGGCTTGCGATCATGCCAAGCCTCATATGGAGTGATAGATCACAGTGCTTTAGTGGGACACTTGTTAAGTACATATGTTGCACACATGACAGCCTCAAGCAAGAAACTATATGGTAAAGCCTGACTCTTGAACATACACCTCGCCATCTCCATGAGTGACCTGTTCTTTCCTTCAGCAACTCTATTTTGTTTAGGTGTATATGGCACTATACACTGGTGTTTTATCCCACGTTCAGGGAGAAATGCATTAAAATCAGAAGACATATATTCCCCCCCTCGATCCAAATGGAGGGTGCCCATTTTACATGCTGATAGATTTTCATCCAAAACCAAAAACTATTTGAAGCACATGAACACTTCAGACTTTGCATTCAATGGATATACCCATGCATGCCTGGAAAAATCATCAATGAAAGTCACGACGTAAAGATAATTTTCAAAAAAAGGTGTCTCCATAGGACCACAAACATCACTATGTACAAGCTGCAATTTCTGAGTAGCCCAAACTGAACCATCTTTTGGAAATGAGGAATGCTGCATTTTGCCCAAAATACAGCCTTCACGGACATGTTTTCTAGGTGCCTCAAGTTTGGGCAAAGAGGACGCCATTTCAGATTTCTATAGGCGTAGCAAACTAGCAAAATTCAGATGACCAAAGCGTGCCTGCCAAAGCTTTGCATATGACATAGCCTGAGAATCATGTACTTCACATGCCAGATCATTCAGAGATCTTTCATAGTCTATGAGCTTATACAACCTACGGCATAAAATGCCAGAAGCAATAATCACATCACCATTTGACAGATCATGAACTATACACCTGTCATCAACAAATTTCACAACCAAGCCAATCTTGGCTAATGCAAAAACTGATAACAAACTTTTCTTGATCCCTAGCACAAACAAAGCATCTGACAAAGTGAAAGAACTACCATCAACAATAGTCAAAATGATATTACCAACTCCCATAATAGGATAAGATGAGTTGTTGGTGCATGTAACAGTATTCCCTATAGGGGCACGCTCGAGTGAAGAGAAGAAATTGCGCTGCAAGGTAATATGTTTGGTCGCCCCACTGTCCAAGTACCAAACATCTAAATCTAATGCAGACATGCATTGCTTATGAGAAGATGGGTCAAAATTGCAAACAGTAGTAAATGCCCATTCTTCTTCCTGCACAAGATTATCACACTCCATTTTTGGTGTAGAGGCTTCTGCAACAACCATTCCAACCTCTTTCTTCTTTGCCTCTTTAGCAGCAAGTTTTGGATAGTTCTTTATGATATGATCATTTCCTTTACAGTACTTGCAAAAAAATTTCTACTTTTCTTATTTTTTCTCATCTTTATCTTGGTTCTTCGAATGTGCAGCATTTGCAGATTTTTGCTTACTAGTAGAAGAGCTCCATTTTCCTTTGCCCTTCTGACTAGCCAGGAAAGCTTGATCTCCAACAAGCATAATGGACATGTTCTGCCTGGAATGATCTTCGTGCAACAGAACAGAGACTAACTTCTGAAACGACAAGGCATTTGGATAGCCTTTCATCATCAATCAAAGAGTAGAAGCAAAAATCTGATATGAATCAGGAAGACCATTCAGAATGGTCTGCACAAGTGAGCTATCTAGTATAACCTCATCAGCAGAAATCAACTGTTCCTTCAAGCCTTTGATCTTTGTTAGAAAATTGTCCATAGAATCACCTTCATTCATGTGCTCACTCTCCAACTGTTTACGAAGGTAAGCAACATGAGCCTCATTCCTAGCTTGGTACAATGTGTTAAGTGTATCCCAAGCATCCTTAGCTGTTATGCAAGAGCGAATGTGAGGAATAATGGCATGTTTCACAGAAAAAGCTATCAATGCATGTGCATGAGCATATCTACTATCCCAACGAATCTTCTCTGTAGTAGGTGCAGCAAAAACCGTAGCGCGAACAAGAATATGCAGAATATCATCATCCTCGACACCTTCTGCATTAGCTTCAATACCTACAGTTGTAACAGTTGTAGGTGTGATTGGATGTTTTTCAACACCCTGCACAATGTTCCGCACTCCTTTTGCAACCAATACATGTCGCATCATATAAGCCCACAATGGGTAGTTGGTACCATCCAACTTATCCTCAACAGCCAACATACGAAATACATCACTGCTTTCAGCCATGGCCGGTGAGTAAAATACCTTGATGTAGAAAATTGATTGTATCTCAAAAAGTTGAACAGAACTGCCCATACAAGTTCTGCTAAACCTGTAGCAGACTTCGAGACGCTTATACTAGCGAACCAAAACAAGTATATATCTTTGGCACAAAAAGAAGAAATAGCCTGCACAAGAACTATGATAGTGCATTAGGAGGATGAAACGAGCTCAGATCGCGATTTTGACACCACACAACAAAGCTAGTTTGATCTCTGAAACACCTTGAGTATGCTCACCAAATTTTGTGTGAATCTGAGACTGCAATTGGAGGAGTCTCGATGGCACCCTAGATGAAGCAACGACTTGCTCTGATGCCAATTGTTGGAGATAGACGTCTGCGGAAGCACCTGAACAGCACAAGGAAGGAGAAGAAGCTTGGATCACAACACACAATACTCAATGTATTACTAGAGAATGTACAAAGATAATTAGCCCATTAGGGCAATAGGCATATATACAAGCTGAGGGAAAAAGACCTCCTAAAGAGGGAAAAAAGTGCCCCGACAGTCCTAGAGTGTTCACATACATCACTACCTAAATATATCAACAATATCCATGTCATAATCCATCCAAGATAATGAATGAGTTTGTTTAATCATAAGGATTAACATGTCTCATCATTTTTAGATTTTAAAAAATGATTGAGCAAATAGTTAGTGAGGTAGCAGCCTCATAGAGACTTGTATGCTACTCTTTGAGGGAATGCCCAAATTTATTGAAATATGGAGGTAGCTCCTAGGGTTACCTTTAAGCTGACCAATTTTCAAGTAATTTGGAGACTTTTAGGTAATAAGCCTGTTTCGTTTGATGAAGCACAAAATTCAGAAAATTGGATGGCTGTTATGCAATCTGAATATGATGCTATAATGAAGAATGGTACTTGGTCTTTATGTGACTTGCCTCCTGGCAAGAAGGCCATTGGCACTAAGTGGGTATACAAGCTGAAGCGTAAACCGGATGGTATAGTTGACAGGTATAAGGCTAGGCTTGTTGCAAAAGGGTTATGCATAGGAAAGAGGCATTGATTTTGATGAGACCTTTGCACCTACATGCCGTATGATTACTGTTCAGAACATCTGTGCACTTGCAGCTCATCATGGTTGGAATGTACATGAGTTGGACATTAAAACAACATTTCTGAATGGTGACTTGCATGAAGAAGTGTATGTTTTTCAGCCCCGTGGCTTTGTGTAGAAAGGGCATGAAAACCAGGTGTGCAGGTTAAAGAAGGCATTATATGGTTTAAAGCAAGCACCACGTGCTTGGTAAAGAGAAGATACATGTCTATCTGATTGCACATGGTTTGGAGAACAGTCCAACTGAAAGCACCTTATATGTTAAGCGTGCTAATGATGTGCTTGTGATCATTGTTGTCTATGTTGAGGACATGCTCCTCACTGGTCCTATTGAGAAGCATATTGTTGATTTTAAGGCTGATTTGCATGCCTCATTTGAGATGTCTGATTTGGGTCATTTGCATCACTATTTGGGCAAGTTGATGGGGGAATGGCTTTGTGTCAAACGAAATATATTGACACATTATTGCAGTGTTTTGGCCTTCAAGATTGTAAGCCTATTGCCACTCCTATGGAGACAGGGTTATGATTGAGTCTTCATGATGCTGGAGATGCATTTGATGATGTTCTCTATGAGCAGGCTCTTTGATGCTTGATTTACTTATGCATTACTCGACCACATATTCAGTTTGCTGTCTCACAGATGAGCAGGTTTATGCATTGCCCAAGAGTCAAGCATTCGCACGCAGTTACGCGCATCTTTCACTATTTAAGTGGTACTCGGCTACTTGGGTTGTTTTATCCCAAGGGGGGATCACTACCGCCAGATTTGCATGCTTTTTCTAACTCTGATTGGGTTGGTTGGTATGACACTCGTATGTCCACTAGTGGTGTTAGCTTCATGCTTGGTAGCTCATGTATATCTTGGTTGAGCAAGAAGCAGCCTACTATGGCCACTTCCAGTTGTGAGGTTGAGTATAGGGTAGCTTTCATAGTGACTGTGGAGTGTGTGTGGCTCAAATGCCTTATGGCTGATTTGGGTGTTGGTCAGACTTCTGCCACCACCATCTTCTCTGACAGTCAGAGCGCATCATTGGCAGTTGCAAGGAACCCTGTGTTCCATGCTCACACTAAGCACATTGAGGTGCATTATCACTATGTCAGGGAGAGGTTCTGTTGGGGAGATCAGCTTGGCATATGTGCCCATGCAGGAGAACATTGGAGAACTTTTCATGAAAGCTCTACCTAGGGAGAAGTTTGAAGCTTTCTGCAAAGCCCTGGGCTTACTTACTTTTGTGGAGTGATTTCCACATATCTTGGCTCTTCCTTATACATGAGTGCAAGCTCCTTGTTCACCGCATCACTCCAAGGGGGGATTTGTTGATATATTTAGGTTGTGATGTGTGTGAACACACTAGGACCGCCGGGGCACTTTTTTTCCTCTTTAGGAGGTTTTCCCCCCGGCTTGTATATACACCTATTGCCCTAATGGGCTACTTATCTTTGTACATTTTCTAGCAATACATTCAGTATTGTGTGTTGTGCTCCAAGCTTCTTCTTCTTCCTTGTGATGTTTGCGTGCTTCCGTAGACGTCTAACTCCAACAACAGTGCAGTCTCGGGAATTTATGAAATGATCAGAGACCATGTCACCTAGAGGTGATTGTTTCTCTTAGCTCATTTATTCAAATGGGATGATTTTTTTTTTTTTGCATTAGTTGTGTACCTCCAGATGGTGTGTACAAAATTTCAAGACCAAATGACTCTCCATTTAGGAGATATAAAGAAAAGAGTAAAAGTTAACCTTTGCAAATGTTTAAAATATTGCAGGTATAGAGGCTTAGTATTTTGGTCATTATGAAAGACTCAAATGTCCA
This sequence comes from Ceratopteris richardii, assembly GCA_020310875.1. Lineage (NCBI taxonomy): Eukaryota > Viridiplantae > Streptophyta > Polypodiopsida > Polypodiales > Pteridaceae > Ceratopteris > Ceratopteris richardii. The sequence continues at coordinate 181,185,160 of CM035408.1, read as the reverse complement.
AATACTATTAAATTTATATAACTAAAATTAGATATTAGTAGATATGTTCTATTAAACTTTGAAAGAAATTGGATATTACTTCGTAGGTCAAATGACCTATTCTTCTCAGAATAATCTCTAGTGAGGATTTGCCAAAGAGTGGTACATGCGTCTGATGATCACATGCTATTTTCATATTGGAAGCTCCATATTGAAAACTTTTTATTGGAGAAGCTATTTCAGTATAAAATCTATGATATATAGAAAATTCAAAGATTTTGGAATTTATCTTCATAGTTAGAAGATATTTTATAAGTGCAGGAGCATTGTTTCGAGGCTCACCTAAGGGTAGGTGTAGCAGAGATAGAATTATACTTTTGAATAAGTATTTGATTTCATTTTGAATTGAAATTTTGTGATACCAAACTTACAATTTGGTCTAGATTTGGGCACAAAGAAAATGAAATTTGGAATTTTTTTGATTAGTCTAAGGGCTACAAGAAGATGACCCTATACATTTTCAGAGTTGGTCGTCAAGTGCTCAACCCTTCCAGTAAAATGGTTATAGAACTCTAAACAAATATACAAATCAAGTGATTTTTGTGCGTAATGAAAGCTTGCATAAGGTTGGAAAATTTCATACTTTTTACATGAGTAAAAGTTAGTTAAAAGTAAGCTTTAATCTACTGCTATTGGAAATTGTTTATGCAAGAGATGTTGTTGAAAGGAAAAGATTTTCCATAGGTTTTTATGATATTATTTTGTTATGGTGTGATCACCATGGGCTAGACGTGCCCTACATACTTGTTTATTGATCATTGGTTTGAGATACCCAAAGTCAAGTAGCATTTTTCAATAGCTATCTAGTATCTCTAAGCATGTTGACATCTAATGAACAAATCAGAAAGATCCTCCTCCCTACCATAGAAGCAACAATCACCTTTACTAATATTCAATTTCTTAGCTTTGTTGTGTGTCAAAACCCTTTGTGGATAATCCATAACATCAAAATGGAATCTTTGATAGCGGGAGAAAAGGCCCAAATACTCTTAGATCTATACTTCCAGTGATGAGCAGACCAGTGAATATCTTAGCTAGATTTGAACTTGTCAACCATGTCCTTGAAAGGATTAGAATTTCTCTTCAAGTTTCTAAATATATCTTCAGCAATAGAGCTTAAATCCACCTCCTTGTGATGAGTGCAAGACTCCAATCTTTCTATCAGCATCTTTCTTTGCCTCATCAAGACTTAATGAAAATCAGACGTTAAGTTAGGGAAATCCAAAATCCCTTCATCATGTAATATAGTGTTATTCCTATAAAGAGTATCCTAAGTCTCAAAACCAACTCTTTTGCACTTCTTCATTCTAACATACCATTTTCTTTTTTCCAAATCATGATCCATTATGTCCACATGGACTCCTAGGAAAAAAATAGAGTTAATAGCAAAATTTGAGTGTACAATAGGTTTAATAGAGCTCAAACGGGTCGTTTTGTTCATTGTTTCTATGATATAATCATTTTTTTACGTCAGAATACTTTAGTCGATGGCCATGGCCGAAAGCAATGATGTATTCCATATGTTGGTTGACGTTGAGGATAAGTTGGATGACACTCATTACATGTTATGGGCATATATGATGCATTGTGAGAGAGATCCTCTCTCCTTAACTTGCTGAGAGATGACCGGAACTCTGTTCTTCATCTCTCCTTAACTTGCTGAGAGATGACCGGAACTCTATTTGAAGAACGGAGATTCAAACTTGCAAATTTTCTCACGAAAAAGAGACTACAGGAAAACTTACTAGAACCTATCAGCCTCCGGCATATGCATATTTTGATGTGGATAAATCTAATGTGCGGGAAAGAATACGTGATTCTCTTCTCCTTACAAGGGGAATTTTATGGAGAAGGTTGGGCACAAACCAGACATATATGGACCTTTTTGGATATGCAAAACATTGATCTTTGCTGCGATCGCACTTATATGGGTTTCTAGTTCTTGTAGTTTTTTTTTGTTTTTTGGCTGCAAGTCATGAAGATTGGAGTTCAACGTAAGCGCAACGATTTTTAGTTCTTGAGTACTCTTGGAAGGGACCGCTACTTTTAGCAGAAGGGGGGGGGGGGGGGTCGGAAATAGGGGGACCGAGATTAGAACCAGAAGAGAAAGGATATTCGTTGAAGGAAGCAGATGAGCTGAAGACAGGAGATAGGCTGACGCTGACTCTGGAGGATAGGCTGAAGATAGAAGGATTGAAAAAGAGTACATTACCTTTGGATGTGAACATCTATAAGAGCAAATTTCAGCATCATGATGATTTGTAAGTTTTATATTCAATGGTATCTTTTGTTTTGTATGTGTTTTCTGTCCTAAATACTTCCAAATATCATTTATTCTCTGACGCATTACTTTCGTTTGTTTTCGGATTTTTGCTAACCAAGTCATACTATCGTGCTATTTGACTAAGCATAATGTTATGTTTTCGGGAAAAAAATACAGACCATAAGGATATGCGCTTCCACCTTTACTATAAATATTTTTTTAAAAGGAGTCACCATCCATCACCTAAGTACGCTTGAAGCACCCTGCGTGCGTTGTATCATTGAAATACCGATAGTTGATTGGATCCATCAGCTGAGCTCTTCACTTTGACATTTGAGTCTGGCATGAAATTACATGGCACTTCGGCGAATTAGTTGGTATAAGTGGACACTTTACATATGCATTCCGACACCTCGTGAGATTAATGCGAGAGCCTTTTCATCCTTGGGAGCACCTGCTTGACCAAAACTGTGTAAGATCTCCTTGGTGTTGATGGCTAATCTACATGATCTGAGGGCCTCCACAAAGACTTGCAAGTTGCTGACCCTCATCATTTCACCCTTCCCATCGACAGAATGAAGCTGCGACATTTTCACAAAGCTCTAGAGTTTCATCCGCAAGCTTCAGAGTTTCATCCGTAAGCATGTCGAAAGAGAATCAAATGTACTCTCCACATCACCTCCGCATGCGAGGTTGAGCCATTGACCATTTGTATGAAGACTTCAAAATCGCCAATGCATGAGAATGGCAAAATATGAAGACCCGACATGTCGTTACCGCGCATGTCAAAATGTACTCCTTTGCTGCAGGCACATGACCTCCCGAAAATGCATGGGATGTACTCTTTCTTCCTCTTCTCTGCTCCAACTGCTTTAGTGAAAATATCAACAACCTACTCATTTGTCCTCACATAAACAGATCAATATTGCCTGCTAATACATTTTCTCTAATGAAGTGATAATATACCTCGATATGCTTTGTTCTAACATGGAAAACATGATTTCATGCTAATTGTATGCTAGTACGATTATCCCAATAAATGATGATAGCACTTCCACACTTAAATCTACAAGTAGCATCTCTAGCCATGATGTTTCATATGTTGCCATTGTAGCACCTCTACACTCAACGTCTATACTTGGTAAAGAAACACTAGGTTTTTTCATACTACTACATGTAACAACAACACTTCCAAGCGAGAATAGAAATTAGCCACTAATAGATCTTCTATCCAAAAAGCTACTAGCCCAATTATCTCCATTAGTGTATCCATGAGCCTGCAATTTTTCACCAGCTTCATAAGATAATGAATAATACAAAGTAATACTCACATAATGTAGGTTGCATCTCAAAGCATCTAAATGTGTTTCCTTGGGAAACTGCATAAATTGACTTTCAAGTCCTACAACGTAGCTTAGATCAAGCCTTGTAATTGTGAGATGTATCAAGCTTCCCACGATTGTCCTCTAAATAATAGCATTTTTTTATGCTTCACCTAATGTGGTATCAGACTCTGAATTTTGATCTAAAAGCATAGAAATCACCATTACAATCAGCCATACCATAGTTTTCCAGCATAATCAAGGCATATTTCGTTTCGGATAACCATTACCTATTTTTGTATTTATAAACTCAATTCCCAAAACATGGTTTAGCACACCAAGATCTTTCATGTCAAACTCTTGCATAATGATGACTAATCTGCATCACACATAGACAATCCAATGGAGGTTAAGTAAAGTACAATCATTGCATGCCAAATGTGAGGGGATTTTTCAAGCCCATACAAAGCCTTTTTCAACCTACAAACATATTATGGATGCTTTTAGTCTTCATATCCTTGTGGCTAGTCCATGTGTACTTCATGTAAGAAACCCTTCTTCACATCCATCTGATGCAAAATCCATCCTTTTGCTATAGCCAATGCAAAAAATTCTCTAAAAATAACCATTTTAGCAACAAGTCTAAAAGCTTCCTCATAGCCAATGCCATATGTATGTGCACATCCTTTTGCTACCAATCGTGCTTTATACGTTCTTATGCTACCATCGAAATTATGCTTTATCTTGTGAACCCATTTGTAAGTCTGTAGATCATGGATGGTAAGCTCTTGAAGAGAAGAAGCAAACAAATGTTATTTATCTTCAACAACTCAAACAATGCTTTTTGAATATATCTATTTCACTCTTTATCTGTCGCAAAATCTTCACTGCAAAAGAGAAAAAGAGTCAGCAAAACTTCCTATATTTCATTCGTTATTCTTACCTTTCCAATTCTTGTTTTAACTATTTTCAATTCTCAGTATAGATCACCTCATTTTGAAGATAACACTATGATCAACCCAAGTGAAAACTTGAAGGCCAATCAAAATTTCTTCCATAAATTGAGTACATCAAGCAAAAGAAAAACGAAAGGGTCTTTAATCTTATTATAGAAATTTTGGGTAAATAGGCTAAAACGTTGTAATACATGGAAAAGGTAACGCTAAATGTGTTCAAACTTCAAAAACAATAAGAGAAACCATAAAAGTGTCTAAAACGTAGAAAATTCTAACTATTGTCATCAATATCCCTTTTTAAGATCCTAACCATAATCATAACATATGTCATAGATCTTGGTATTAACGAACAAAAGCCAAAAAACTTAGTTTTTTTAGTTTGTATAGTTAGAGAGACCCAAATCATAGGTTCTGTTCTCTCTTTGACTAACTTGTCGACTTCCCTATAAACAACTTTTATTGCATCACAAGTCCATTCTTCAAGATTAGTTGCTACTCTTCCCCATTGACAAACCTATTGAGTTTGTGGACATTGCCAACGAGATGTTGTACTAGTTCAAACAATAGAACTCAAAATTCAATACAAATTAAATAAAAGATGATGCCCTAATTGGAATGCTGGTTATTGGAAGTATAGAATTTAGTGTTTATCGTCTTTCCCAATGAATATAGAATACCCATATTTGTAATAGTGATAATTCATAATGGTCTTTGCACGTGTAGCATGGCCAAGAAGTGTTAAATTAATGAAGTCTTGTCTACTTTTTGTGACAAGATGGAGGATTTACCCAACATGTTTATGAATTGTAATCATGCTAAAAGATTTTGGTAGGACCTTCAGCCTTATTTTTCCAAGCATGGTATCTTACTTCACGATAAACAAATTCTATTGGAGTCTTGTAAAATATGATGGACATTGTTCTCTAGAACCTGTGGAGAGCTCAGACTCTTTGGCATATCTTGAAAAACAGGAACAAGGTGGTCTTCAGAAGTGGAAAGAAGGACGTATTTTTTTCCGTCTTTGATGGTATTAGAAGGATGAGCTACATATGCATTAGTGATATAAAAGATGCCTTGCTAGAAAATGTCTCTTTGTCTCTTAACATTAAAAACTTCCCCCCAATTAGTGGAGCGATACCTTCTCTCCTTGTACTCCTTGGAAAGGTCATAGATTGTCTTCTCTTTGATTTGATTTATTGAGCCATGGGCAATTCTCATTTAAAGCCATAGAAGAAGCATGCCCTGGGGAGCCCACTTATGATGATTATTTCATGCTACTAAAATGATGCAAGAACTCCAACGTCCACAACTAGGAGCTACCGATCCACAATAGTTCTTTGGAAAATGTAAGAATTCTCCCTTTCTTTCTAACGAATGGGAGTGAGAGACATCGTCTTCTATAGGTGGATATCTTGTATCAATGATGGTACATAGACTGGGTTGCAATGACATGGGATTCATAATTGCACATAACAATGGTTGTGTTATAAGATATGTTGAATCTACATCTGTGGATAGATCCACACATTTCATCGGAGGGAGATGGATTGTAGATTTTTTATTCATCAACAAATGCATCACCAGTTTCCATAGAAATTTGCACTAGATGAGAGAGAATTCCAAAGAAGGTTTAAAGCCTTTTCATAGCTTTCATTATACAAAAATGGTTCATAGCCTTTTCTCGGCAGAACATTGAGCTTTTTATATCATGAGAATTATAAATATTTTGGTAGAGAGGCCTTCTAATTTTAAATATTATTTTAGAAACGTTTTCTAATTTAAATTCTTGCATACATTTTATACAAGCATTCAAAAATATGCAGAAGAGATCTTGCTCTAGAAAGCCTACATCACTCTTATTTTCTTCCTTTAAGAATAATATTGATTCTAAACATAGGTTTGTTATTTGTTTACATTTATAATGGTGTGATTTGGCATGTAGATGCTTCTCGCGTATGGTTCAATGTTTGAGATACATTGAATTATGAAGACCCTTTGACATATTACTTTTGAGAGACATTCAATTATGCAGAATCTTACTCATCAAGTTACTTTTTCATTGAGTTCAAAATCCTAAAGAACACCTCTCCATCACTAAAAACCCTATTTTTGTAGGACGGATGGCGGAAAAGAGATTGCAGGTCATATTCAATGACAAGGTCTGCCTTGTTAAGGATGGAGGAAAAGTTGTATCCAAAGGAAGAAGAGAAAGTAGGCTATTCACTCTTGATGTTGCTTCCACACATAGCCAATTATGTTATGTCATATTTGGGACTAGGAAGATTGTAGAGATTGATCTTTGACATTAAAAAAATAGGGCATGCCAATATTTCTTAGATCAAGAACATGTGCAAAGGAGGATTGATGAGAGGTTTACCAAACTTTGATGGTCAATCCATGCATGAGTTTTGTGATGCTTGCCAACAAGTAAGCAAGCTAGAGAGCCTTTCAAAAGGAGTACGTACAAATCAACAAAGACCTGGGAGCACATATACACAAATCTTTGGGGGCCCTAGCAAGGAGACTTCCTTAGGTAAGCAAGGTACTTTGTCACATTCATTGATGAATTCTCAAGAAAGGCATGAATCTATATCATTAAAGAGAAATGAGATGTGTTCTCCATTTTTCAAATGTTCAAGAATGAAGTTGATAAGGAAATAGGTAATCAAGTGAAAACCCTAAGGGTTCATGGAGGGGGAGATTATTTCTCTAAGGAATTCACAAAGTTATTGCAAGATCCATGCAACCTTGCATAATGGTTTAGGTTATGATTATCGTTATCATTTTCCAAGTATTTGGATACATTTAGTAGAACATCACCATCGTGTGTTATCGGCATATGCACTCAATTGTGTCATTTTCAAGTTAATGTTATGGTCAAGTTTTGAAACGTTATTGATTGATAGCTGAAAATGTGATTGCTTGCTAAACTAGTCCATTTGGAGTGATTGATAACTCATTATGAATGTATACAAGTCTATTTTGTGTGTAAAAGACGTTGGGTGATTTAGATCTGAGTTTGAGTTGCTAGGTCGAAGAGGGGGACGTAAGAGGGCCTAATCATGTTTGTTGTAAAACTCTAAGAATAAAATCTCGCATTTATTGGCATATGCACCCAAATGTGTCACGTTCAAGTTAATGTTATGGTCAAGTTTCAAAACGTGGTGTTTATGCTTATGGTCAGGATTTGAATGAGCTATATTGTAAAGAATCATGAACATTATTTTTTATAGCTTTTTGAAGGCTTTAGAAGAGAGCCTGACACTCTAACAATTTCCTTTCTTTTTTATTTAGAGGAACTTTCCACAAAAGGTATATCTTCCTGAGTCACTGAGTCATTGGGCATCTTCAGAGGCCACTTTGTTTAATTGATACTCATTTATCTTTTCATGGTCAGGTGTATTTAGTTGTTTTGTGAAGGTATCATAACTACCTCGAGGATTTGAGTAATCCCTTTCATCAGACTAGTCAGAGGTAGTGCTATTGCCAGATATGGAACTAGGAGCTTTCTTTTTCTTCCCTTTAACCCGATTCTATCCCTCATCTAGATTATCTTGTTGACCTGTTTGACTATTTTTACCAATGTCTTCGTCTTCTTTATGATCTACCCTGCATCTCAGCGTGAACTTCATTATGAACTTTATTTATCTCTTGAAGAGGATTGAAAACATTATCTAATAACACATCATAAGAATTATCCCAAAAATATTTCATCCTTTGATGTCTAGGAGCAACCTTTTTAAAGGGGCTACCTGAAGTTTTGGGAAATTCCTTACTCTTAGAAAGTGCAGTGTCTCTTAATAGTCCTGAGTCTACTTTACCCTGCTCCTCTTTGTTTTGATTTAAAATAGGACAATCTTTGATCATGTGTCCTTGCTTATGACAATGAAAACAAGCATGAGACATATTCCTATAGATAATTCGAGGATCCCACTTGGGATTCATATCATTTCTTGGTCTCTATCCCAAAACCTTACCAATGAGTTTTCCTAATTTCTCGACTCATGGATAGAACTCATGAGGTAAATCTTGCAATTCAATCCTTGGTATGCTTTGCTTCCCCCCCGATTGAATCTAGGATGCCTTTTAAAGAAGGTAACCGGGGTATTTCAAATCAACCACCAGCCCTCGATTATCACCTGCATTGCACTATTGGCATTGTTAAAAAAAAAAAAAAGAAAATACCTATTAGGCAATTATTGTACATGCTTCACAAATAATCAATGAGACTCCTAGTAACTTCTCATCTACCTTTTTTAAGGATCTCTTGTGCTAGTCTCGGACCGTAAGAAACTCCTATGACTAGTTGCCATTGAGTTGGTGATGCCAGTTTTCAAGAGTTTCCTTATCTATAATGAAGGTATTCTTCTATGAGTCCTCCATACGAGAGTGGATGCGATTCTTATTACGCCACATTTTTGTTCAAGAACTTTATTATTCATATAATAGGATTAACGACTCTCGGTATTACCCATATAGGAAGCGTAGCTTCTTAAAATTATTAAAAAAAAAAAAAAAAAAAAAAAAAAACTTCTTTTGCATTGACGATTTTACACCATATATAGAATAGAAAATATATATTCGAAAAGCATTTTTTGAGCTCTTGATGACAGAAAGATAGCATTTGTTTTGCTTCTTCTTACCATCCATGATCTAAGAGCTCTGATTGAATGTTGATAAATGTGCGATTGAAACAGTTGATTGGTACTGGATGGTGTGTGTTTGGAGGAGAGTCAAATGCATGCAAAACTTTCTGTATAGGTTTTGATGAAAAAGAAAAGAATAAAATAGTGTGTGTATGCATTTTCCGTGTGGATCAACAAGAAGATGATGTAAACACAAAAGCATGACTAAGCAGCCAGATAGAGGAGGCTAAACACGTGAAATATGTGTATTTTGTGTGTGTGTGTGTGAAATGCTGAAAGTCTTCTCTGTTATTACATTGAGTATGGTCCAGTTGATGTAATATTGTGCACTACATGAGTAGTGAGGATCCCCCTTCCTGGTGGCCTTTTTGATGTAGCTGCACAGTCCTCAGCTTGGGTGTCCTCTACCCTTGTATTTTTATCTTTCTTTGCATCAATTCTATACTTTCCTGTTTCTGCTCCAAAAAAGAAAAAAAGAAATGAAGACAGCCCGCTTCCAGCAGAAGCTCCGGAGTTTAATCCACAAGCCCCGGCTTTCGTCCCCAAGTTGAAAAACAATCAAAGCATGCGAGGTTGAGCCATGGACCGTCTGTATCAAGACTTCAAAATCGCCAGCGGATGAGAATCAAAGCATGCGAGGATGAGCCATTGACGGTTCGTATGAAGACTTCAAAATCGCCAGCGCCCACGTCAAAAATAGTCCTTTGCTGCAATCACATCACCTCCCGAAAACGCATGGATGATGGGTAGTCGAAGATCATGGTGGTAATCTCACCACCAATGCCGGTGCTCTTTCTAATAGACATACCTGGTTTTTGACTCATCACCCCCTAGGCCCACCTCTTATTGGGATATTTAATGCTATCTGTCACCTGATTGAAGACACCTTTGTCAATCACTCCCATCAATGGGTGGCTAATAGCTTTTTTTTTCTGAACAAAACACGAAATTTAATATAAGAGCAGGAAAAAATAAAGATACACTAGGGGAGACCAAACCCGCACAAGGTCATATACAGGCTTCTAGAAATTGAATCATGGACAGTCTGTCAGAGGAATACATGGCGATCATATTATCTTTCCATCTATTGGGGCTCATTCTTTTAATAACAGAGGAGGGACTATTAGATCTAGGGTAAGAGTCTTTAATAGACTTTTTACATTCTTGCAGAATGTTCTTAATGCCTTTATTACAAATGAACAAGAAATCTTTAGCATTACTAGAAAAGATTTTCTAATTTCTGTTCTTCCAAATGTGCCACATAATATGGGCTCTCAGAATCTACCAAAGGACAATGTCCATACGTCTGCTAACACCCAGAAGAATCTCTTTGTATCCAAGTGGAGAGGTATAAGAGAAAGAACAATACATATTGATCAAGCTCCAAGACTTTTGAGCAACCTTGCAATTAATGAAGAGGTGAGAGAGGTTGTCAATTTTCCCATAGAAAGAGCAAGTTCCTGCACTTATATTAAATTTCAATGCTCTGCTCCCAGTCCATAACCCATGATGCATAACAAGCCAGAGTAGGTGAGCCTGCTTTGAAGTAGGAGCAAAAGCCCATATGGATCTAAACCTTTACTTCCATTGGTGTTGATTCCATTGAAGTTTCCACTTAGCATTGAGTTTGGAAGTAATCCTTTCAGCTGTATAGTAAGACTGTTTGAAGGATGTATACATGTCAGTAGCAACATCTTTCAACTCAATTAATCTTTTATGGTGGTTGAATCTTCTCAGCTTTTCAATCAACCAGGTTCTTTTTTCATACACGATCTATTTACACAAAGAAGATAGCCCATTAGTCTCATCAATAAGATTAGTACTTATTACCTGGTTGTTGATAGAAGGGAGCTCCAAGAGTCAAACTCAGCCTTCCTGCATTTGTTCATTCTAATGGAAAAATTCAAAGGTTTATTTTTATCAAACCATCCAATCCATATAGAGCTTTGAAACAGTACAAAGACATTGTTTTCAAAGTAAATGGGAATAGTATAGTCTTGTTTTACCACCATCCAAGCATTCCAGAATGAGCAGACTTGTCTACTCCCTTTAGGAGTGATTTGAATAGGAGAAGTGACTATATTCGAGGGCTGGATCCATTTAGCTGCCATTTGAACAACCATCTTAGAAGGGCCTATAAGACCAAGACCACCTTCCTCCTTACTGAGACAACAAAAATTCCAAGCAATTTTAGGAATTTTATAACTGGTTTGGGTCCCACCCCACTGAAATCTTCTGGACAGAGCAATGAACTCGGAAATTTGCTTTTTGTTAGGCATCCAACAGGCAAAAAAGTAAGTAAGTACATGCAGTATATAGTGCTTTAAAACAAAAACTCTTTGGGACATGTTTTGTTGGAAAGACATCCAATGAAAAACTTTTTTCCTGAACTTTTCAACAATCCAATTCCATATCTGCTCAAAGGTAATGCCAAAACCCATGGGTATTCCAAGCAACCTGAAAACAACACCTTCATTCAAGACAAAAAAGTTATTACTCACAACATAGGCAGGAAGAACTTTATTAGAAGCATGAAAAACAGTTTTAGAATGATTAACCACAGAGCCACTAGCAAGACAAAATAGATGCAAACAATGCAGAAAACTCTGAGCAGATAAGTTATCAGCCAAAGTGATCATGTTAGTGTCATCAACAAACATTTGAAGACCTAATTGGGAAGAAGCCTCAGGGATAGCAAACCCTTTAATAGTACCTTGTTCCATACAGTCTCTCACCAACCAGCCAAGAGCATCACTAGTGATAGCAAATAACAAGGGAGCCGGGGGCAACCTTGCCTTATAGACCTGCTAAGCTGAAAAGAGTCAGAGAGGTGACCATTCATAGCCACTTTGGAGTTAGCATTTCCAAAAATGATACTAGTATACTTGATAAACCTTTTTCTAGCCCAAATGTCATACAAAGATTAAGGAATAAAATCTCACTCAACCCTATCATAGGCTTTATCAAAATCAACCTTAAAAAAATAGGTATCAATCTTGTTTTCATTAGCAAATTCTAATCCTTCCCAAGTAGAGATAATGGCATCCAAGATATATCTACCCCTTACGAAACCTTTCTGCTCAGGAAGAATGATCTTATCCATAACAAGACTAAGCCTTCTAGCCAAGGAAAAGGAAAATATTTTATACAAAGAAGTCATACACGAGATAGGCCTCCAGTTATTCAAGTCATCCTTAGCTCCTTTTTTGTGGATCAATTTGATAACTCCAGAATTGATAAAAGTAGAAAGAGCACCTCTCTTCATGGCCTCTTGCCACACCAGAAGAATGTAGGGCACAATGAAATCAATAAGCTCATGAAAAAACTCATTAGGAATACCATCAGGTCCAGGAGATTTGTAGGGTTTCAATTTACAAATGGTTTCTCTTACTTCACCAGTAGAGAGGGACAACGATAGAGGCGAGGTGCTGAGGAATCATTTTCTTCCTTTTAAGAGCAATAGTAGCCCTAGCCCTCTGAATATCCTCCCCTCTCTTGGGAGGCCTAGAGAAAACATTGGTAAAGAAGCCAATGACCTCCTGCAAGTTCTCCTTTACGGAAGAAGCATAACCACCAGTACTCTTTTTCAAGATGGGAACAAAATCCTTGGCTTTTTTCTTTTTTATGAGGTCAAACATATGCTTGTTATGTTTATCCACTTTCCCAGCCCAAAATTATCTGGTACAGGCAAGAGCACCACTAGCTAAGAGATAGTATTCATACCTCAACCTTTCCTCAAGATTCATATTTCTAATATTCTCTATCTCTCTCAAAATCATCACTCTTCTTTAAAATATAATTTCCTTGGCTTGAAGCTTCAGCCTAGTAAAACGGGACTGAATTTCTTTAATATCTCTCTCCCAAGCTGAAAAGGGAGAACACTTGGCATAAAAATGATGCTTGATAATATTCATAGTCTTCTCTTTCACACACTTCAGCTTAAGGAGAGAGGCATCAAGATGAGGCCACCCAGCTTTATACTCAGGGGGGTTTCTGCAAAGCTTTATCTTTGCAGGAGAATGGTCAAAGAGACTTAAGGTCATATCAATGTCACATTTATGTTGCCAAAGGTCATGCAATGTGTTAATATTCATGTACATTCTATCAAGTCTAGCAGAAAGGGGCCTGTTACTACTTCTATTACTCCAAGTGTGCCCAAAATCAAAAGAACAATCAACAAGGTTAAGAGAGTTAGTCATGGTCATCCAACTCTTCTTCTCTTCACCTTGGAGAATATTATCAAGGTTACCAACACGATCCTTATCAAACAGAACCATATTGGAGTTAGCCAATAGTGTAGTTTATGGGGTCCTTACATCTAAGGCCAATCCATTGATTAGTAGGACTAAACAAGACTTCCTCAATGCATTGAGAGAGATTAGAGACAATACCTATAGCAGCACCTGTTGGAGTTAGACGTCTGCGGAAGCACGCGAACAACACAAGGAAGAAGGAGAAGCTTGGAGCACAACACACAATACTGAATGTATTACTAGAGAATGTACAAAAGATAAGTAGCCCATTAGGGCAATAGGCGTATATAAAAGCCAGGGGAAAAAAACCTCTTAAAGAGGGAAAAAAGTGCCTCGGCGGTCCTAGAGTGTTCACACACATCACTACCTAAATATATCAACAAATCCCCCCTGGGAGTGATGCGGTGAACAAGTAGCTGGCACTCATATATAAGGAAGTGCCAAGCTATGTGGAAAGCACTCCACAAAAGGAAGTAAGCCCAAAGCTTTGCAGAAAGCTTCAAACTTCTCCCTAGGCAGAGCCTTCGTGAAAAGGTCTGCAATGTTCTCCTACATGTGCACATATGCCAAACTGATCTCCCTAGTAGAGAACCTCTCCCTGACATTATGATAATGCATCTCAATGTGCTTAGTGCGAGCATGGAACACAGGGTTCCTCGCAACTGCCAATGCGCTCTGATTGTCAATGAAGATGGTGGTGGCAGAAGTCTAACCAACACCCAAATCATCCATAAGGCATGTGAGCCACACACACTCAACAGTCGCTGTGAAAGCTGCCCTATACTCAGCCTAACAACTGGAAGTGGCCATAGGAGGCTGCTTCTTGCTCAATCAAGATATACATGAGCTACCAAGCATGAAGCAAAATCCATTAGTGTACAGACGAGTGTCATAGAAAATAGCCCAATCAGAGTCAGAAAAAGCATGCAAATCTGGCGGTAGTGATCCCCCCTTGGGATAAAACAACCCAAGTAGCCGAGTACCACTCAAATAATAAAAGATGCGCTTAACTGCCTGTCAATGCTTGACTCCTGAGCAATGCATAAACCTGCTTATCTGCGAGATAGCAAACTGAATATCTGGCCGAGTAATGCATAAGTAAATCAAGCATCCAATAGCCTGCTGATAGAGAACAACATCAAATGCATCTCCAGCATCATGAAGACTCAATTGTAAACCTGTCTCCAAAGGAGTAGTAATAGGCTCACAGTCGTCAAGGCCAAAATGTTGCAATAATGTGTCAATATATTTCGTTTGACACAAAGCCATTCCACCATCAACATGCATAAACTGAATGCCCAAATAATGATGCAAATGCCCCAAATCAGACATCTCAAATGAGGCATGCAAATCAGCCTTAAAATCAGCAATATGCTTCTCAATAGGATCAGTGAGCAGCATGTCATCAACATAGACAACAATGATCAAAAGTACATCATTAGCACGCTTAACATATATGGTGCTTTCAGTTGGACTGTTCTCAAAACCATGTGCAATCAGATAGGCATGTATCTTCTCATACCAAGCACGTGTTGCTTGCTTTAAAGTTACTAGAACCTATCAGCCTCCGGCATATGCATATTTTGATGCAGATGAATCTAATGTGCTCGAAAGAATACGTGATTCTCTTCTCCCTTACAAGGGGGATTTTATGGAGAAGGTTGGGCACAAACCAGACATATATGGACCCTATTGATCTTTGCTGCGATCGCACTTGGAAACTTTGCATCATATCTTTCACATAGACTGAATGATGAGAGTTGGAAATATGACATCAATAAAGTAACATGGTCAGTGGGCATGTTCTATGGATATGGGTTTGGCATTACATTTCATGTTTTATCCCTCGTCATTCCTTTCTACAGTTCCAATAGAAATTTTTAGATGGGTGATTGTTGGGGGTCGCAGTATTTGCATCACCCACTTTCCTTGCACTCAATATGAGGTCACACATCAAGATTATGAGTCATACTATCGTGCTATTTGACTAAGCATAATGTTATGTTCTCGAGAAAAATATACAGAGCATAACGATATGTGCTTCAATCTTTACTATAAGTATTTCTTCAAAAGGGGTCATCATCCATGACCTAAGTACGCTTGAAGCATCCCGTGTGTATTGTATCATTGGAACACTGGAAGTTGACTTGATTCATCAACTCAGTCCTAGTTCACTTTCACATTTGAGCCTGCCATAAAATTACACGGCACTTCGGTGACTTAGTTGGTATAATTGCACATTTTACATAGCATTCCGGCACTTGGTCAGATTAATGTGAGAGCCTCTTCATCCGTAGGAGCACCTGCTTGACCAAAACCGTGTAAGATCTCCTTGGTGTTGATGGCTCATCTACATGATCTGAGGGCCTCCACAGAGACTTGCAAGTCGCTGACCCTCATCGTTTCACCCTTCTCATCGACAGCTTCGTTTCACCCTTCCCATCGACAGCTGCTACATTTTCACAATGCTCCGGAGTTTCATCCGCATGCTTCGGAGTTTCATCCGTAAGCACGTCGAAAGGGAATCAAATGTATTCCTCACATCACCTCCGCATGCGAGGTTGAGGCATTGACCATTTGTATGAAGACTTCAAAATCGCCAGCGCATGAGAATGCCAAAATATGAAGACCGACATGTCGTTAGCGCCCACGTCAAAATAGAATGATATGTAATAATTCCTTTGCTGCAGTCACATCACCGCCCGAAAATGCATGGCACGTTAAGCCATTGACCGTTTCTACCTCAAGACTTCAAAATATTTGTTAACACTGAGAGCCTAGTGGGTCTCGCTTCGCTTCTGGCCCCTCATCTCCTTTCACTTGTTTTGACAGTCCCTATTTCTATTTGTTAACACAGCCTTGTGGGTCTCGCTCAGTGTTTAAATTTGATGCCCAAAATGGGCATAAAAGGGGGGTTTGGGCATCAAAGGATGCCCACTTTTTAGGTTTGGGCATCCCTCGTTCAAGACCAGGGCATCCCCAACTATATATACACACACACGCACGCACACACACACACACACACACACACACACACACACATATATATATATATATATATATATATATATATATATATATATATATATATATATATATATATATATATATATATATATATATGGGTGTCTATGTGTATGCCAAAGTTATGAGTAGCTATAGCCATTATGCCAATCTTCTTGCCTCTTGATAGTGGGATCTGAATTTGGGCATGTGACACATTAGTCATTCTCTCTATATACATTTTGGGCCCTTAGCATTGATGATTTAAAAAAAAAATAGACATGAGGGGTATTCTTTTTCAATTTTCTAGAGCAGATTTCTAGTGAATAATTTCTATTCTAGTATGGAATTCGGCCCAAACACTTCGGAATGGAACTTTGCTCTTTGCAGGTTGAGTGAGAACATTGAGAACTCATTGTTGTAGCACTTGGAAGCCTCATTGTCCATAACTTTACCACTCTCCTAATCCACACCTATAGGTTAGTAAGTTGAATAAGAACTTGCATAATTGCCATTCTGATCATTCATATTACATAGTGACTATTTTCCATATATATTAAGGGTGTCTCTACCCATACCCCTATGCTTCCAAGTGGATGCTTGTGGATACATTCAGAGTTCCTACCAATGACCAAGAATATTATTTATAATTCGCCATATAACATATAGCAATGTATGATTTATTTATTTATTGTGCAATAGTTCAAGAACTTTGAAGGTTGCCTAATGCTAAATGCTCTCCAATTGTGAATGATATGCATTGACCAAGGAGTGAGTAGATATTAAATTCTAAATGGTTAAAATTAGAAATTCTTAATTTTAAAGAGGATTAACTTTTATTATCAATTGCTTGTTGAACAATATCACAATTCATGGCACACATGAGTTGTTATTTGTCGAAAATGAAGTCAATGTCCCATATTTATGTTGATATAGATTTTTCTATGTGTGATATGATGAGAATGGATGACTAGTTCTTTGCTAGCATCTTTCTTGAACACTCCCCATTTCCATCGAATCAAAGAGTGCCCGAAGTATCTTTTAAACACATTTTTGCATCAAAATACCACTAAAGTTGCAGCTTGAAGTGCCTCACAGTTGCCAATTGAACCTCTTTTGAAAGATTGCAACCTTAAAAAATGAAAAATTTTCCCTTTTTTTTTTACAACATAAATTATAAAAATCATTGACATACAACCAAAGCATGCTTAGTCAATCGTCTTGTTTAATAAGTTAAGATAATGCTCTAAATTCTATTCCATACATTGGAAGCATGCTTTTGAATTATCTTTAAGGATGCCCACTTTTATTCTTCGGGCATCCCTCAAATTTTGGTGATGCCCAGGGCCGGGCATCAAATTTAAGCACTGGTCTCGCTTCGCTCTGTATGCCCCCCCCATCTCCTTTCATGATCAGAACCTCAATAACTGCAGAAAATGATGTTCTCTTATTTCAAGTTTGTCTAAGATCTTTAGTCACTACAACATATGAGGGGCATACCGACGTTGCCCATACTAACGGTCACCCCTCGGCATCGGTATGACCGTTGAAAATGCTTGAAAGACCACGGATGCAATACCGACGGTCATTTAATCGTCGGTATGCACGACGTTTGTATGAGCGCCGGTATAGGCATCGGTACTTTACTGTAAGTTACCGACACTTATACCGATGCTTATATCGACGCTTATACCGACGCTCATACTGATGCTTATACCGAGGCAACTTTTAACCGGGCTCGAGAGCCAAAATTCAACATCTACTTGCATTTTGAACCAAAGGTTGCTACTGTCAATTTTGCGCACGCGAACTACAGTCCAAACCTATTGTGTACACACATCTCTCTCTTTCTCTTTGTCTCTCTCTCTCTCTCTCTCTCTCTTTCTCTACATCTCTGTTTCTCTAGATCTGAAATTTTGGTAAGAAATGCACATACTGTAGCACCCTTTCTCTTTCTTTGTGTTTTCCCTTTTCTAATTTCTCCTCTCTTTCGTTTTGTAGGAGCTTTCTGGCATCAAATCTTTGGAATTCGACAAAGGGCAACATTAAGTGGACCTTGATGACAACGCTCCAAACAATTACATCGATGTAAGTGATTGTTTTGTTTTCGATTGATATAGAGTGAGATAGAGAGAGAGAGATGAAAGAAAGAGAGAGATCTAGAGAAACATAAAGAGAGAGAGAGAGAAAGAAAGAGAGAGAGATGAAAGAGAAAGAAAGAGAGAGAGATGAAAGAGAAAGATAGAGAGAGAGAGTGAAAGAGAGAGAGAGATGAAATAGAAAGAGAATGAGAGAGAGAGAGAGATGCATACATACATACACACACATATGCATACACATACTCACATACATATTACATACACACATGCATATTACATACACACTCACATACATATTACATACACACATGCATATACATACACATACATATTACATACTCACATGCATACGTACATATACATACATACATGCATATTACATACAAACATGCATATTACATACACACATGCATATTAGATACACACATGCATATAAATACACACACATATTCATTCTCATACTCACATACATACATACATGTATACACATATATACATACACACATGTACACACACACATGTATACATACACACATGCATATGCATACATACATACACACATATTTGCATGTACACACACACATACATACATACACACTCACATATGTATACACACACATATGTGCATACACACATGCATATGCATACATACATACACACATATACGCATGTACACACACATACATACATACACACACACATATATATACACACTCACATATGTATACACACACATATGTATACACACATGCATACATGCACATACACATACACACACATCACATATACATACACACATACACAAATATACATGTTTTAGGGTTAGGTTTTTAGGCTTAGGGTTTATGAATTTCTCTTTTCTTTTGTATTGTAGGAGATTTTTGGCATCAGTTCTTTGGAATTCGACGAAGAAAAACATTAAGTGGACTTTGACGACAACGCTCCAAACAATTACATCAATGTAAGTGATTGTTTTGTTGTCGATCGATATAGAGTGAGATAGAGAGAGAGAGAGATGAAAGAAAGAGAGATATACATACACACATATTTGCATGTAGACACACATACATACATGCATACACACATGCATATTACACACACACACACATATAAATACACAGTCACATATGTATACACACACATGTGCATACACATGCATATGCATACATACATACACACACATATGCATGTACACACACACATACATACATACACATGCATATTACATACACACTCACATATGTATACACACACATATGTGCATACACACATGCATATGCATACATACATACACACACATATGCATGTACACACACATACATACATACACACATGCATATTACATACACACACATATTAATACACACTCACATATGTATACAAACTCACATATCTATACACACACACATGCATACATGCACATACACATACACACACATCACATATACATACACACATATACATGTTTTAGCGTTAGGGTTTTAGGATTAGGGTTTTTGAATTTCTCTTTTCTTTTGTTTTACAGGAGATTTTTGGCATTGATTCTTTGGAATTTGACAAGAGACGATGTCAATTGGGCTTTGACGAGAGCATTCAAAAGAATTACATCGATGTAAGTGATTGTTTTGTTCTTTATTATAAATAGAGATAGAGAGAGAGAGAATGAGAGAGAGAGAATGAGAGAGAGAGAGAATGACGGAGAGAGAAATGAAAGAGAGAGAGAGATAAAGAGAGAGATATAGATAGAGAGAAAGAGAGACACATAGAGATACATACACACAGATGCATACATATTACATACACATATGCATATGCAAAGAGAGAGACATAGAGATACATACACACAGATGCATACATATTACATACACATATGCATATGCATACATACACACACACATATACATGCACACACGTGTACACACACATGCATACATGCACATACACATACACACACATCACATATACATCCACCCAAACACACATATACATGTTTTAGGGTTAGGGTTTTATGATTAGGGCTTTTTACTTTTACACATATACACACATAATACATACACACATCCACACATATACACATGCATACACACATACACATACACATACACATACGCATACACATACACATACACATACACATACACATACACATACACATACACATACACATACACATACACATACACATACACATACACATACACATACACATACACATACACATACACATACACATACATACATACATACACACACATGCATACATACATACAGACACACACACATACATACATACATACATACATACATACATACATACATACACACATACACATAGAGAGAGAGAGAAAGTCACATGCACACACATGCATACATACACACACGTGACATATACATACACACATATGCATGTTTTAGGGTTAGGGTTAGGGTTTTTGGCTTTTACATATATATACACACATGCATACACACATATACACATATGAACACATAATACATATGCACATACACATATATATACACATGCATACACACATACACACACACATACATTCATAGACACACACATACACACACACACATTACACACAAACACATATGTGACATATACACATATATATATACACATATGTATATATATATATATATATATATATATATATATATATATATATATATATATATATATATATATATATATATATATATATATATATACACACACACATGCATACACACATACACATATGTGACATATACATACACACATATGCATGTTTTAGGGTTAGGGTTTTTGGATTTTACATATATACACACATGCATGCACACATATACACATATAAACACATAATACATATACACATACACATATATATACATATGCATACACACATACACACATATGCATGTTTTAGGTCTAGGTCTTCAGAATTAGGGTTTTAGGATTTTTACATAGATACACATATGCATACACACACATACACAAATATATATTCACCTACACATATATATACACAAGCATACACACATACACCTGTTTTAGGTCTAGGTCTTTAGGATTAGGGTTTTATGGTTTTTACACATGCAGATAAATATTTACACATATAGAAATATACACACATAAGACATGTACACATACACATGTATATACATAGGCAGACACACATATACATGTGTTCTAGTTGTTGTTTATAAATATCATGTCTATGTGTCCCATTTCTTTGTACACGATTCGTGATTCATTTTGCTCATGTCTTTTGTATTTGATAGTATGTTTTGCTTTATCAAATCATTTTTTTGTTTCTTGTCATACATGTCACATGTAGTTGGGTTTTTCTTGGGCAGAGTGGATTGTCTTTTGCTAGACAACAGCATGGGAATGTTGCTGTAGCAAGAGACAACACACTCTGCCCAAAAAAAATTTGCAGATATGGTCGTCGGTATAGGCGACGATATAAGCGTCGGTATCCCCAGGCACATACCGATGCTTATACCGACTATTTTGCCCAGGGGCATACCATGGCTTATACCGTCGCTTATACCGTCGCTTATATCGACGCATATACCGATGCTTATACCGATGCATATACCGACGCTTATACCGATGCTTATACCGATGCTTTGGTTCCGATGCCTACACCGAGCCTTACACCGACGTCGGGGCAAAATCATGCCCGTTTATTTTCCTCGGTAGAAGCCTCGGTATACGCCTGATATGTTGTAGTGAGTAGTGTGTGTTTTCAGTTATCTTATTACTCTTTCTTTCATTTTCTTACCATGAATTCCTTGAAATCACTTTCTCGCAATACTAAGTGCATAACGAATCTGATTAGACCTAAAATGGATGTTTGATTTGTCTCTCATATTTTATGCTTACATGAGTTGAAGAACTTGGTGGTAATCTCACCACCAATCCCGGTTCTCTTTCTAATAGACAAACCTAGTTTTTCACTCATCACCCCTAGGCCCACCTCTTATCGGGATATCTAATGCTATCTCTCACCTCATTGAAGACACCTTTGTCAGTCACTCCCATCAATGGGTGGCCATTACTCTTAGATACCCCATAAAATGCACTATCCTGAGCCTGCACGCTTCCAGTTGTGCCTTTGAGGTGGTGAAAGGACTGCTTGCTTCAACTCTTTGGACATGTGGCAAGCGTAGCTGAGTGATAAAGTTGTTATTGGGCTATGTCTTAGCCCTAAACAGGCATATGAAATCTTGAAGAACTCGATTAAGGCTCATTGGGAGAGCACGGGCTTAATGGTTAATCATATTCAATACCTACTGAATAGCTATGTCTTTTCTTCTTCGAGCACTCTAATAGTGAACCAAACATTATAACTTAATAAAAATGGTTAATCACAAATGCTCCAATGTCATTTTCTAAAGGGTTTGTAGTGTTCAGGACTTGGATATAAGAACAAGATGGAAGATTTTTTCAACGAATGATGCATAGAAACCAAGGATAAAAAGTAGTAGAAACCTTGTTAAAGGAAGAGGGAAAATTCATCAGGTTAGCATGACAGAGTATTTAGATGCCTTTGAGGAACTCACAAAACTTCATGGTTTACCAGACCAAAATTTGACTCCCTATGTGATTTGATTAGCAATCATATCTATATGCAAGAATCAAAGCCCATGAAAACCTAGGTGGGAAGAAGTTTAGGAAACAAATCCATAAGAAGTTCTACCTAGAAGATTTCGGCCACCATACTAGAGAGGGGTTGACAATTCTCCATCTATTCTCATATTGCCAATGTAAGGAGAAGAGGAAACGAGATGAAAAACAAGATGAAAAAACCAAAAAGAATTACAAAAGGAAGGGGAAGGATGTAAATTAAACCAACAAAGAAGAAGAGAAATAAAATAAGGTAAAAGAACAATGGTGAGTGAACAAAATCAAGCAAAACGTACTTATGAAAACACACTGAGCATGAATATTGATAAATCAACTGAAACTCAAATTGATAAAAAACAAACAAAGAAACCAAAAAGAATTCCGAAAGTGATTTTAATTTTTGAAATTGAACACAAAATTGATTCTAAGGAAATCTTATATGAAATCTTCTTATAAAGCGAAGTGACAATGTCTTTAGAACAAGTCTTTTCAATTTCTAAACTTGAGTTTAAGAACAGTTTTATCAAACTTATCAAAAGAAAGAGGTTTTCACTTTCTCAAGAAGTTGAGATACAAGACATTGCAAACTTGACTCAAGTTAGAAAAGAGTCTCTTACTTTTGATGAGTGTGATGACCATGAGACTTATAATGTTAATAAGAATTTCGTAAGTCCAATCATGCCTGATGACAAAAATAAACAAAGTGAAAGCCATTTTCGCAAAAGGTTTTTGGGCTAGGGGAACACCTCAAATGAAAATCAAATTAGGAGATAAACAAAAGTCATATTCAGCTCTAGTGCTTGTTGATTCAGGGTCAGAGATTAATGTGATTTCTAAAGAACTTTATGATAAATTCAAATGGCCAATTGATGAAAACCATGGATGGATAATGAGAATAGCTAATAATGATTTTGGTTCTTTACAAAGAGCATGTGAAAATATTTCTGTAATGATAGGTGGGATTTCTAACACATTTCACTTCTTCGTTCAGGAAAATTGTTCTTATGGGATTATTTTAGGTCAGCCTTTCATATGTGAGATGCAAATGGAAATGAATGTAGACTACAACATATGAGGGGAATACAGATGCTACCCATATCGACGATCATACCCCAACGTCAGTATGAGTGTGGGAATTGTCTGGAATGACCACTCAAGATATACCGATGATCACTTGAGCATCGGTATAGCTGTTGAAAGGTTCTCGCCAGTATACGCATCGAAATATTGACCGCCGATATAGGCATCAATATATGCATCGATATATGCATTGATATAAGCGTGAGTATATGTGTTAGTAATTTAATGAAGCATATACCAATGCTTATACCGATGCATATACTGGCACATATACCAATGCTTACAATGACATCAAGTTTTAATAACCCGAGAGCAAAAAGTTGACAATCTCTTCTATTTTGAATTGTGTACTATTATTTTTTAGTTTGCACGCATACATTGTGCTCATCTACCTGCATTGTGATTGTCTTGTGCACACACGCACATAGATCTTAGGTCTCTCTCTCCCTACACACACATCTCTTTCTCTCTCTCTCATCTTGGTAAGTGATGTGCATACACTTTCACTCTCTCTCTTTCTCTATGTCTTCTCTTTTTTAATTTCTCTTTTCTTTTGTTTTGTATGAGCTTTTTGGCATCAATTCTTTGGAATTTGATGAGAGATGATGCCAATTGGGCTTTGATGAGAGCGATCGAAAGAATTACATTGATGTAAGTGATTGTGTTATTCTTTATTATAAATAGAGATAGAGAGAGAGAGAGATGAAAGAGAGAGAGAGATAGAGAGATGAAAGAGAGAGGGACAGAGAGAGAGATAGAGATGAAAGAGAGAGAGAGAGAGAGAGAGAGAGAGAGAGAGAGAGAGAGAGAGAGAGAGAAAGAGAGTAAGACAAAGAGAGGAAAGAGGGAGAGAGAGAGAGAGAGATAAAGAGAGAGATATAGATGGAGAGAAAGAGAGAGACATAGAGGTACATACACACACATGCATACATATTACATACACATATGCATACGTACATAAATACACACACACATACATGCACACACATGCGTACACACACATACATACAACTACATATGCATATACATACACTGTCACATGCATACACATATAGACACATGCATACACACACACATACATACACATACACTCTCACATGCATACACATATAAGAGACACACATGCATATGCATACATACAAACACACATATATATATATACATGCATGTACACACATACCTACATACATACATACACACACATATACATGCATGCATGCACACAAATACATACATACATGCACATAGATACACATATGGACACACATATACTTACATGCATATATACACACACAAAAGAGACACACACAGACACACATACACATACACATACACATATACATACACATACACATATAGATACACATACACATACACATACACATACACATACACATACACATACACATACACATACACATACACATACACATACACATACACATACACATACACATACACATACACACATACACACACATATACATACACACATGCACACATATACACATGCATACACACAAATACACATACACACATGTCACATATACATACACACATACACACATATACATGTTTTAGGGTTACGTTCTTACGATTAGAGCTTTTGGTTTTTACCTATATAGACACATGCATACATAAATATAGAGATATACCCACATATACACATTCAAATATATATACACATGCATAACCACATACAGACATACATCTTTTAGGTCTAGGTCTTTAGGATTAGGGTTTTAGGGTTTTTACATACATTCTCACATGCATACACACACACACACACACACACATATATATATATATATATATATATATATATATATATATATATATATATATATATACACATAGACAAACACACACACATGCATACATGCACATAGAACATATACATACACACATATACATGTTTTAGGGTTAGCATTTTAGGGTTAGGGTTTTTGAGTTTTACACATATACACACATAATACATACACACATGCACACATATACACATGCATAAACACATGCACATAGACACATGTCACATATATATATACACACATACACACATATACATGTTTAAGGGTTAGCTTTTGAGGATTAGGATTTTTGGTTTTTACCGCACACATATACATATACATATATATATATACATGCATACCCACATATACACATATACATGATTTATGTATATGTCTTTAGGATAAGGGTTTTAGGGTTTTTACATACATAGACACATGCATACACACATGCATACACACATACATGCATACACACATATACATGCATAATACATATACACATGCATACAATTAGGGTTTTAGGGTTTTTACACATGCATACACATATATACACATATACACACATGATACGTATATAGATACACATGCATACACAAATATACATGTTTTAGGTCTAGGTTGTTAGGATTAGGGTTTTAGGGTTTTTACACATGCATACACATATACACACATAATACATATACACATACACATGTATATACACATGCGTACACACATATATATGTTTGAGGTCTTAGGATTTTAGGGTTTTTACACATGCATGCACATATACACACATAATACATATATGCATACACATATATATGCACAAGCATACACACATAATACATATATACATACACATATATATGCACAAGCATGCACACATACACATGTTTTAGGTCTAGGTCTTAGGGATTAGGGTTCTAGGGTTTTTACACATGCACACACATATATACATATATACACATATACACACATAATACATATACACATACACATGTATATATACATGCATACACACATATACATGTTTTAGGTCTAGCTTGCTAGGATTAGGGTATTAGGGTTTTTACACATGCATACACATATATACACATCTACACACATATACACACATAATACATATACACATAAATATGTATATACCCATGCGTACAGAGAGATACATGTTTTAGGACTAGTTCTTTATGAAGTAATTTGATGGTGATGCACCATGGTGCGCTCTCCTTCTTGAGAGCTCCACAATAATATTCTCAGAGTAGAAAATCCAGCTCCTAAGGATGCACATAGTACTCCACATAGAGGGCAGAATACAAAGAAAAACTTAGTACATAAGGAGCATGAAAGACAAACTTCTTAGGTCTTACAAATGCGGTCGAACTTACAGTCTGTGATTGACTAGGCCACTATATGTTTTATTAAAGAACATATACAAAGAAGTGCCTGATGGCCATTCGGCCTTTCACATGGACACTAACGATAACAATCTCCCACTAAAGGCCAATATGGCCAAAGTAACTATGGGAGAAAAAATAAAGAATGATAAAGAATACCTGAGTGTAAGTACACAAACTATACCTCCCACCTGATGGGCATGTTACACAATATACAAGTGACTTTGTAAGATCATGAATCAAGGGGGTTATCAAGTGACAACAGTGTCGAAAGCTATCATGTGGTAGAGCTTTCGTCAAAGCATCGACAACATTATCTCAAGTGCAAACCTTCTCAAGAATAATGCGCTCAGTGGCTAGGGAATCTCTAATGAAGTGATACCTTACCTCAATGTGCTTGGTCTTTGCATGATAGACCTCATTCCTAGCCAAAGCACTGGCACTCTGACTATCACTAAGCAAAAGAGGTACATGCTGAGGTAAACCCATATCACAAGCAAGATGAGAAAGCCACAATGCTTCCTTACATGCCTCACTTGCTGCAACATACTCTACTTCTGTGGTGGAAACAACTCTACATTCTTGAAGATGAGATCTCAAAGAGATAGCACCTCTAGCAAAATGAAAAATGTACCCTGATGTAGACTTAGGATTGTCTACACAACCAGCATAGTCAGAATCTTTGTAACCAATAATGGATGCTTTCCCTCTACCTAAGCACAAACACCTCTCCTGAGTGCCACTCAGATAGCTAAAAATCATCTTGACAACTTCCCAATGTTTTTTGCTATGATTTGAAATATATCTGCTCACACATCCCATTGCAAATGCAATGTCTCATCTCGTAGCTACCATAGCATACATGAGACTACCAACAACAAACTGATAGGGAACTTTGGTCATGAATTCCTTTTCCTCATCTTATTTGCGGCAATCATCCATGCTCAATTTCACATATGTGGGTAAAGGTGTAATGAATGCCTTTCCACCCTGCATATTGGAGTTGTGAAGTGCTTTGGATATGCACTCACTTTGAGACAAGTATATGCATCTTTTTCTCTTATCACGAGTAATGCACATGCTAAGAATATGTTTGGCATCCCCCAAATCCTTCATATCAAATGTCTGACTCAACTTCTTTTTCAGAATTGACAAGTCATAAGAGGACTTCCTAGCAATCAACATATCATCGACATAAAGTATCAAGCATATCAAGCTACCATCTGAGCATCTCTTTGTGTAGAGGCAATGATCCTCATTACTTCGAGAATAGCCTTGAGACTTCATAAAAGCATCAAACTTTTGGTACCATTGTCTAGGGGACTGTTTAAGTCCATACAAGATCTTCTTGAGCTTACAAACTAGACTTTCCTTGCTAGGAACTACATAACCCTCTAGTTGTTCCATATAGATCTCATCTATAAGATCTCCATGCAAGGAAGCAGTTTTCACATCCATTTGGACTAGCTCTAAGTCCTCCATTGCAATGAATCCAAACAACATGCATAGGGTAGTCATCGTAACCACTAGAGAGAAGATTGCCTCGAAATCAACACCATGTTTTTTCTTAAAACCCTTTGCAACAAGTCGTGCTTTATGCTTTGGAGAAGAACTATCTCATGGGAATTTCAGCTTATATACCCATTTACATGGTAAAGCTTTCCTGCCTTTTGGAAAAGGTACTAAATCCCAACTACCATTCTTGTGAATAGAATCCAACTCACTCTTCATGGCACATTCCCACTTGACATGATCCTCTGTCTGCATAACCTCTTTGTAGCAAGAAGGCTCACCGGCATCTGTTAGCATAACAAAATCTAAAATTGGAACATATCTATCAGGTGGATGTGAGACACGTGTAGAGCGTCTCAATGGTTGTTGAACAGGAACATGTGCAGACTCATCTGATCAGACATTCTCTTGAACATCCCTATGTGCAGCATTTTTATGCATGCTGATTAGAGGACTAGGATCCTCAAACACCACTCTTCTCACTTGAACCTCCTTAATGGGATGTTCATGCA
Source organism: Ceratopteris richardii (assembly GCA_020310875.1). Classification (NCBI taxonomy): domain Eukaryota; kingdom Viridiplantae; phylum Streptophyta; class Polypodiopsida; order Polypodiales; family Pteridaceae; genus Ceratopteris; species Ceratopteris richardii. Next base: position 181,155,691 of record CM035408.1, on the reverse strand, counting down.
TCTTAGAATCATTGAAAATGACATCACTAATTTTGATCACTGTCCATGTTTCAGGACCCCATAAGCAACATCCAAAGTGTTCTTCTCAACCATATCCAAGAAAAATGCATTTCTTTGACTTATGGTCCAAGTTTTGTCTAAGACTCTTGGGTATATGAACATATGCGTCACACCCAAAAACTGGAAGATGATCATAATATGGTGGCTTCCCTGTCCATAACTCCTATGCCACTTTTGGACCTTTGGCAGTACTAGGTGAAAGGTTAATCACATGAACTGCAGTCAATATTGCTTCTGCCCAAAAGCCTTATGAGAGGATTGCATGATGCAACATAGAGACTACTCTATCTTGAATAGTTCTATTCATCCTTTCAGCTACACCATCTGTGTATTGAATTCATGTGAGGTAAACTCATCCCCATTATTTGAATGTAAAGCATTAAGCTTAGTTCCTTTTTTAGTCTCAACTGAAGCAAGTCATTGTTTGAAAGTAGGGAATACCTCATCCTTTGATTTGATAGGATATACCCAGACTTTTCTAGTAGCATCATCTATAAAACTGATAAAGTAAAGAGAACCACCTAAGGACCTAGTGGGCATAAGACCACACATTTTTGTATGAACGAGATCTAAAGGTTGAACTGAAGAGTCAATGTGTGTTATATGCACATTTTAGGTTTCCTTTCCATATTGATAATGCTCACAAAATGAAAAATTAGAGAAAGATAATACAAGTAAGTAGCCAGAATGAGAAAGATTTTCCATTCCACTACGAGATATATGGCCCAAATGACCATGCCAAATACAAGTCATAGGTTGTTCAGTAACAACTAACAAGGGTTCTTTCTGTGATACAAATAAAGGATAAAGTGAGCCAACTTTGATTCCTTTTGCAATAACCATATTGCCCTTTGATATACGAAAGGATTGAGCATAGAAGACCACCTTGTAACCAAGGTCATCAAGTTGACCAATTGACATCAAACTGCATGATAACTAAGGTACATGGCATACATGATGCATAGTAAATTTTGAACCATCAATGGAGTGCACAATCATATCTCCAATCCCCACAATGTCACGCTAGTAAGAGTCACCAAGTCTTACGGTACCAAGAGACTTTGCTACATAATTAGAGAACCATTCTCCATGTGGTGTCACATGGAAAGAAGCACTAGAATCTAGCAGCCATGTGTGGGAAAGAGAATCAGCCATAAGAGCCTCAGTTGGCACAGTATTATCAAGTGTCAACACATCAACATCATAAAAAATAGCATTAATTTCTTCAATCCTCATAGTCAAAGTAGATGGTGCATGTAACCGTTTAACATGCCCATCAACATTTTGTCCTTTATCTTTAGCATTCTTTAATGCATAACAATCTTTCTTCATATGTCCCTTCTTATGACAATAATGGCATTTGATATCCCTCTTCCTTGATTTACTTCTACTCTTATTCTGTTGACCATTCTTTTCCTTCTTCTTGCTCCTAATATGTTGTTGATTCTTTCCTTCGTAAGAATCACGAACATTATATGCATCTCCACTCTGAGTGCCAACCATAGATTTTCTATGAATCTCCTCACTCAAGAGTGCTCCACATATGTCATCATAAACGAGTTTACCACTAGGTGCACTGTTGCTAATAGCTGTGCAAAACGTATCCCATGATGATGGCAAGGTGCATGACGACAACACTGCTTTCATGTCATTATCCATATCCATTTTTTGAGCATGTAATTGGGAGAATATAGCATCAATCTCATTTAGATGAGCAGCAACACTATCTGTGTCCATCATGCGAAGGTCATACAATATTCTCAGTAGATACGCTTTATTTGATGCCATCTCTTTTTCATATGTATTGCATAACTTCTTCCAAAGCTCCTCTACACTTTCACAGTCTAATACTTTAAAGTAAACATTATCTTCTAGGTGCAAGCGAATGGTAGACGTGGTCATTTCATGTGAGTCATCTCAATCATCTTCATCAACGTCAGCAGACTCCTTTGAAATCCCATTTACTGGCTTCCATTGCCTCCTTTGAATCAGCACATCTTTAATCTGATTCTTCCATATAGCAAAAAGTTTGTGCCATCAAATTTTCGGATCTCAAAATGTTCTTTGCCCTGCAAGTTATAGCTCCTCCTTGGAACACTAGCACTAGACCATGATCCACCAGATGTGCCTGAGACCTCTGATGCCATGATGGTAGAGAACTGAATAGAATGACAATGGAGCTAGAAGAGTCCAAATACCAATGAATAGGTGTATCAAGGAGTAAATCAAATACTATATAGTTGACTAAACCAAAAATCTAGAAATTTTTTTCCAGAGTATCCTCTGCAAAATGAGCTATTGTCCAGTGTGAAAATGTCATAAAACTGCAAGTACTCACAAGAGTATCTGCATAGTGAATCACTGACTCCACTGCATATAATTAGTTACCCAATAGAATCCAACTAGGCTTATTGAGCACCTATGATCAACTATCATACATCTCCTATGGTGAGGCTGAGTAAGTCTTCCACCTGCATCACCAAAGAGATCCTGACATCTGGATGTTTCCTAGTTAAGAAAACCTCACCACAACCCTCTTTATCAAATGTAAAAGGCTTTATGCAAAACACATAACTGCTATATCAATGACCACATGGACGTACATAAGCGCTATCCATAGAAGCATACGAGGTGTGTATGTGCTCAATATATGCAGTAAAATGACACTAAAAGTGTGAATGCACAGCCCAAAAACTATCCAACAACACCAGCAAGTGTGTGTCAACTCTAATGTTTTAGGCTAAGAAAACCTACTTAAATGTGTAGTGGCTACTCCCACCAAAACTAAAAAAGCCTTTCGAGAAACCTATAGTTGTACGAGTGTGGATGAAAACATAGCCCCAATGGTTAATATTTATTGTTGGAGAAGTACACAAAACACCCTTCTTGATGTTATTGGACTTGTGTGAAGTAAACTCTGTGCAAAAGTACTCCAATATGGCTCCAAAAGACACCCCAAAAATGCTTCAAAAATAGGCTTTGAAAGCAAAGAATGAAGCTTTGAGGGACCAAAACATGTTCAAGGTAATTTCAACCTTAGTCTTTCCCTTTCTTCAAACACCACAAGAGTGTAGCTTAGTGGCAAGAGATTGCCACAGTTAAGCGAGCTCTGGGGGGAATAGTACTAGGATGGGTGACCTCTTCCGAAGTACCGGGAACCTCTATCTTCCTTGATCGTTTAGGTCCTCCCTCGTGTGCAGCCAGGGACACCAATGGTGAATTCGGTGACTCCAATGACAAGGTATGCCAAGGTCTTTGCCTTGGTCTATGCCTTAGTCATAAGCCTTGGAGAAAGCCGAGGGGGGTGCTCGCTTCGCTCACACAAAAGGAACAGAGCTTTTGTTTCAAACTACTATGATACTAGTCAAGTAAGTTGATGGCGATGCACCACAGTGTGCTCTCCTTTTCAAGAGCTCCACAACAATATCCTTAGAGTAGAAAATGGAGCTCCTAAGGCCGCACACGGTACTCCATATAGAGCCTGCACAATACACAGAAAAACACAGTACAGAGGGAGCACGAAAGGAAAACTCCTTAGGTCTTACAAATGTGGTCAAACTTACAGTCTGTGACTGACCAAGCCACTATATGTTTTATTAAAGAACATATACAAAGAAGTGTCTGGTGACCATTTGGCCTTTCACATTGACACGAACGATAACACTTTAGGATTAGGATTTTAGTGTTTTTACACATGCATACACATATATAAACATAGACACACATAATATATATACACATACATATATATATACACAAGAATGCACACATGCACATGTTTTAGGTCTAGGTCTTTAGGATTAGGGTTTTAGGGGTTTTACACATGCATACAAATATTTACACATATACAAATATACACACATAATACATATACACATACACATGTATATACACATGCATACACACATATACATGTGTTTTAGTTTTTGTTCATAAATATCATCCCAATGTCTCTCATTTCTTTGTACATGGTTCATGATTCATTTTTCTCATGTCTTTTGTGTTTGACAGTATGTTTTGCTTTATCAAATCATGTTTTCATTGCATGTCCTACATGTCACATGTACTCATGTTTTTTTTTGGGCAAAGTGTATTGTCTTTTGCTACACAATAGCATGGGAATGTTGCTATAGCAAGAGACAACACAATCTTCCCAAAAGAAAGTTTGCAGATATGGTCATCGGTATAGGTGATGGTATAAGCATCGGTATGTCGAGGCACATACGGATGCTTATACCGACTATTTTGAGCAGGGGCATACCATGGCTTATACCTTCACTTATACCATTGCTTATACCGATGGTCATACCGATGCTTATATCGACACTTATACTGACGCTTATACTGAAACTTATACTAATGCTTTTATCGATGCTTATATCGACATTATAGTACAAACGTGCATATCGACGCCTATACCGACATCGAAGTGAAATTGCACCTATGTATTTGCATAGGTATTGATGGGGGAAGTATCTCAACCCCTAAGCAACGACGAAGCGTGAATGACCTCCACAGGTATCCTTCTTTGACCTCTGCACACCAAAAATGCTCTTTCTCAGAGCATATGCAGAGAACTCCAGTGAGCTTTTGTAGACCTGTAGTAGACACCAAGAGCTTTCCAACAAACCAAATTTCACTTCAAATGGATGCCTACACAAGGAGAAACAATGTCTACAACATGAGCTAGTTGAATGCTCACAACTGCTAGTCAAGCAGAGACCTCACTTCACTCCAGCAAACTTTTCTCACAGATTATACAGAGAATGAATCTCAAACTTGGGTCAACTTTAGAGCACTCTAATAGCTACCCAATGACACCAAAATCATAGCAAATGAATACATAGATAAGGAGAACCAGCCCTTACAACAGAGAGCGAAATATTTCCAACAGAGCCTACACAAAGAGAGAGATATCAATCACACAACTTCACTAAAATAAATGTTGCTCCCAGCTTACTCAGAGAATGCTCCAGAGAATTGGTAAGCATAAAATAGACTCTTATAGCTATCCAATGAGACAAGAATTACATCAAATGGATACCATATGAGGGAGAAGCAATGCTAACAACGCAGGGGTAGAGAGTTGCAACACTGCCTGCGCACACACATAGATATGCCTACTAAAAGAAAACAAACAAGCAAGCAAGGGGGTTGCTTAAGCAAGGGGCTTGCTTATCACAACTCCAGCACTTAGTGCTCACTTTACATGAGCTAAAACTCCAAGAAGATGGCCCAAAAGAAGTCGGGATACATGCTCCTTTTATAGTGAGAAGAGTGCCCCTAAAATCTAGGAACTACCTTTCCAAATCAGCCTCCTAACTTGGAGGAATTAGTTGAGATGACTTGGGGAGTGGTTGAGTGACTTTTCTTGATGGAATCTCGTGGCTTTTGGCTTCCTTTGATTGCTCCACATTTCCATAAAAGATTCCCCACGAATTTTTAGCTTGAAGCTTGACTTTTAACACTCCCCCTCAAGCTTCAATTCTTCATCCTCATCCAAGCTCCTTCATGTTGATGCATTGCTTGAATTTTGAAATCTTCATCCCATCCAAAGCCTTTGTAAACATGTCCGCAACTTGGTCCTTGGTACCAATATGATGTACTGAAACTTCCTTGGATATGACCTTTTCCCTTATGAAGTGATAGTGCACTTCAATATGCTTGGTTCTAGCATGATAGACAGGATTTGATGCTAGATGAATGCTACTCATGTTGTCACAAAAAATTGGATATGTGTCAACCTGCAAATTAAGCTCCATAAATAACTTCTTAATCCACATTAGCTCACATGTGACTTGAGCCAAAGCTCTATACTCAGCCTCGGTGGAAGATAATGCCACCGTGGGTTGCTTCTTTGAAATCCATGAGATGATCTTGCTACCTAGCATGACTAGGTAACCACTTGTACTCCTTCTATCTTCCTTCGAACCGGCCCAATCGGCATCGGAATAAGCTTTGACCTGCATATCATCATCAAATGAGTAGAACAATCCTTCATGTATAGTGGTTTTTAGATATCGCAACATTCTTCTTGCAGCTTGCAAGTGTGTAGTCCTTGGACTATGCATAAATTGTGATAACACTCCAACTCCATATGCTATGTCGGGCCTGGTTATTGTGGCATAATTGAAAGAGCCTACAATAGATTGATACAAAGTTACATCCTCTAATGGCTCTCCATCAATGGAGCTTAGCTTTATATTAACTTCCATGGGATTTGAAATAGGCTTGCAATGTAGCATCCCAAACCTCTCAAGTAGGTCTAGAATATACTTCCTTTGTATGAGCATAATACCTTCTTCTTTGTATACAACTTCAATGCCAAGAAAATACCTAAGATCTCCAAGATCAGAGATCCTAAACTCCTTTCCAAGCTTTGCCTTGATCTCCTCAATGCCCTTTGTATCATTACCTGTAATGATAAGATCATCTACATACACACACATGTAGACCACAAGTTCTCCTCTTTGTTTGATGAAGAGAGATGGATCCGCCTTGCATTGATTGTAACCACATTTGATCAAATAGTCCACCAATCTTTGGTTCCAAGCCCTTGGAGCTTGCTTTAGGCCATAAAGTGCCTTCTTCAACCTACAAACATGATGTGGAAACTCTTTATGAACAAAACCTAGTGGTTGCTCCATGTATACCTCTTCTTCCAAGTCTCCATTGAGAAAGGCATTCTTGATATCCAATTGGAAGAGCTTCCATCCTTTGCTAGCAGCCATTGCAATGAGTGTCCTAATGGTGCTCATCTTTGCCACGGGGCTGAATGTCTCTTCAAAGTCCACTCCATAGGTTTGTGCAAAGCCCTTGGCCACCAATCTTGCTTTGAACCTAGAAATAGATCCATCTGAATTCCTCTTTACTTTATACACCCACTTATTACCTATTACCTTCATGTTCTCCTTCTTGGGCACTAGAGTCCATGTTTGATTTTCCTCAAGTGCGTCGATCTCTTCTTGCATTGCCTCTTTCCATTCGGTGTACCTGCTTGCATCTTCATAGCAATCGGGCTCATGATCTTCTACTACTTTGTTCATATATGCATAATGTGTTGCCATGTATGAATCATAAGTAAACCTTTGAGTTGGATACTTAACTCTAGAAGACTTCCTTTCTTCACCTTTTGGAGGAATAAACCTCCTTTGCCTTGGGAACTTGATCTCTTTCTTTGACGTGGCTTCTTTCTCCATCATGTGTCCTTCATCATCTTCAACTTCATTACCTTCTTCATCCAACTCCACCAATGTTGCTTTGCCTTTGTTGATTGATTGTGCTTCATAGCTTGATGAAGATCTCCCCCTCCATGGTGAGTTCATGCTTGAACTATCTTCATTGATGGAACACCTTGGGCCGCTTAGCTCTAGGTCGATTTGTTCTTCATCATGTCCATGCTTTTCTTCTTCATAGTCCTGCATACAATCATACTTCTTATACCAAGGGAGTAGCTCATCAAATGCTACATCCCGTGATATCCTCAAGTCCTTTGTGTTTGGGTTGAAGCACCTGTAACCTTTATGATCATTTGAATATCCTAGAAACACACACTTTTCTGCCTTTGGTTGTAGCTTGTGCCTCAATTCACTTGGCACATGTACATAACAAGTACATCCAAATATCTTCAAGTGGGAAAGATCAGGTTTCTTACCATAATAGGCTTGATATGGTGTCAAGCCATGGATCCCTGAGGTAGGAGCCCTATTCATAAGATACACGGCGGTATTTGCTGCATCACTCCAAAACATGTTAGGTACATTCATCTCATTAAGCATTGCTCTAGCGATCTCGGCAATGTATCTATTTTTTCTCTCTGCTACTCCATTTTGTTGGGGGGTGTACCTGCATGTTACTTGCCTCTTGATGCCTTGATCCATTAAAAAATCAGAAAACTCATTGGAAAAATATTCTCCCCCTCCATCGGACCTTAGCTTCTTGATATATGTACCTGTTTCCTTCTCTACCATTGCCTTGAATGCTTTGAAACATGTAAACACATCTGATTTGTTTTTAATGAAATAAACCCAAACCATCCTTGTGCAATCATCTATAAAAGTGACAAAGTACTTGTTACCTCCAATGGATTGCTCTTTGGTTGGCCCCCACACATCTGTATGTATCAACTCCAATGGATGTTGGCTTATGTAGCCACTCTTCTTGAATGGAAGTCTCGCTTGCTTCCCTAGTTGACAAGATTCACATAAATGCTTCATACCTTGTCCTTGGAAGTTGGGAAGACCTTCAACCAGCCTCTTGAATTGCATTTCTTTCATTCTTTGTATGTTGATGTGACCTATCCTCTTGTGCCACAAGTCCAACTCCGAAATCCTCTTGTTTCCATATGTGAAGTAGACATGTTGAGTGGAATGAGAATTTACCTCCAAAGTGAAGAGTCTCCCTTGCTTCTTTCCTCTTGCTATGACCTTGTAACCTTGCTTAGGGTTCTCCACAAAGCATCCACCTTTGTTGAACTTTACTTGATAGCCTCTTTCAACCATTTGCCCAACGGACACCAAGTTCTTTGTGATGGTAGGTACATGCAAGACATCCTTGAGACATCTTCCTTCCTCCTTGTCATCCAAAGCTACATCTCCAACATGGGAGATCTCATGTGCTGTATCATCACCTGTTTCTACATGTCCTTTACCTTTGGGAACATGTAGATTAGTAAACCAAGAAGCATTGCAACTCATATGGTTGCTACATCCACTATCAATATACCAAGTGTTATCTACTTTGCTTGAATTCCCATTCATGTGCATCATCAAGAGATTGTCATTTTCTGAACTTGTAGAAGCATAATTACCTTGGCCTTTGTATGAAGAACCTTGATTATAGTTCCTTTGGTTTCCTCCTTGGTAGCAATCTCTAGCATAGTGGCCAAACTTGCCACATATGTAACATCCTTCGCCATCTTGATTCCTGTTTTGTTGATGTCGTCCTCCTCTTCCTCTTGATCTTCCTCTCCCTCTTTGTGATGAGGTGCCTTGGTCATGTCCTTGATTTCTTGAGTGGCCTTGCCTTCCTCCAAACCTTCCTTTGCCCCTTCCTTGTCCTTGTCTTCCTTTGCCCCTTTGATTACCTGCATAGAAAACTTGTGCATCTTTGCTTTTAGTTGAACTTCCACCTATGTTCATTTCTTCGGTGACCATGAGAGCAACCAATTGCTCAAAATCGGGAAGATTATCCCTTACATAAACTGAAGTGGTAAAGGGTTTCCACTTCTCATCATCTCTCAAACCATTGAGAGTATATGCCACAAGATCGTCATCGTCTACGTGGCTTCCAATGGATCCCAATGCATCTGATAACTCCTTGACCTTAAGTATGTAGTCATTTATGCTACTCCCTGAGCTCTTCCTAAGGTTGTTGAGCTCATTCTTGAGTTGGATCTTCCTTGCTTTGGTGCTTGTTGAATAAAGCCTTTCAAGTGTCTCCCATACCTTCATGCTTGAATCCAGGTCTTGGATATGGCCGATCATGCTATTGCTAATGTGTTGAGAAAGAATAAAGATAACCCTCTTGTCTCTTTCATTCCATTCCCTAAAGGCCCTTCTCTGGTCATTGGTTGGATTCTCATCCAACCTAGGTCTTGGTTCACTTCCACTAATCAACCCCCAAAGGCCCTTGCCCATAAGATAGTTGGAGACCCTAAATCTCCATGGTTGATAGTTACCTTTGTCTAGCTTTTCAATTTGAGTGTTGAAGTCTCCCATATCTAGTCTCTGATACTTGACCTAGCCCTTGGCTAATGCTCCAATGTGTGTAAAATGAAAATGAGGCTCTGAGGTTACCTCAATCCAAAGCTTTCCTTAGATGGACACCTTGTGCTCTTGCAAATTTGAGTAGAATAGCTCCCCCTTGATGTGAGCTACGTCCAAGAAGCTTTTGTTGATGCAACTCTTCAACCACCAACTCCAAGAGGTCTTCTTGCTTGTATGTGATACCTCCAAGATGCCCAAATGCTCTGATACCACTGATGGGGGAAGTATCTCAACCCCTAAGCAACGACGAAGCGTGAATGACCTCCACAGGTATCCTTCTTTGACCTCTGCAGAGAACTCCAGTGAGCTTTTGTAGACCTGTAGTAGACACCAAGAGCTTTCCAACAAACCAAATTTCACTTCAAATGGATGCCTACACAAGGAGAAACAATGTCTACAACATGAGCTAGTTGAATGCTCACAACTGCTAGTCAAGCAGAGACCTCACTTCACTCCAGCAAACTTTTCTCACAGATTATACAGAGAATGAAACTCAAACTTGGGTCAACTTTAGAGCACTCTAATAGCTACCCAATGACACCAAAATCATAGCAAATGGATACATAGATAAGGAGAAGCAGCCCTTACAACAGAGAGCAAAATATTTCCAACAGAGCCTACACAAAGAGAGAGATATCAATCACACAACTTCACTAAAATAAATGTTGCTCCCAGCTTACTCAGAGAATGCTCCACAGAATTGGTAAGCATAAAATAGACTCTTATAGCTATCCGATGAGACAAGAATTACATCAAATGGATACCATATGAGGGAGAAGCAATGCTAACAACTCAGGGGTAGAGAGTTGCAACACTGCCTGCGCACACACATAGATATGCCTACTAAAAGAAAACAAACAAGCAAGCAAGGGGGTTGCTTAAGCAAGGGGCTTGCTTATCACAACTCCAGCACTTAGTGCTCACTTTACATGAGCTAAAACTCCAAGAAGATGGCCCAAAAGAAGTCGGGATACATGCTCCTTTTATAGTGAGAAGAGTGCCCCTAAAATCTAGGAACTACCTTTCCAAATCAGCCTCCTAACTTGGAGGAATTAGTTGAGATGACTTGGGGAGTGGTTGAGTGACTTTTCTTGATGGAATCTCATGGCTTTTGGCTTCCTTTGATTGCTCCACATTTCCATAAAAGATTCCCCACGAATTTTTAGCTTGAAGCTTGACTTTTAACAGGTATAAGGCCCAATAGGCCCCTCATATGTTGTAGTGGTAATGGATGCTGGGTCCACATATGTTAGGATTCGATCTATAGATAATCTGCAATCACTCCAAGTAATGACCATTAACCCACATCATGTACAAAACCGACAACAAATAAAAAAATCTCCTATATGCTCATAAGAGAAAGTGTGCAATAATTACTTACCTCTACGTGAATTTGGAACTTGCTTTGATCAAAAAAATTTCTAGATGCCACTATTGAGCTGGACAATAGTGAACTGTGGATTGATGTCTCCCAACCCTTGTACATACTTTTGAAGGTTTCTTTATTTGTTCTCGTGCATCAACATCGTATTTCTTGCATCACAATTACATACCTAACATAATCATAAAAAACCAAGAAAAATACTTCAAACAAAAGGGATGCATTTTAACTTTTATGAACAAAATTCAACCCTTCAATAAGAACAAAGTTCAACCAAAATATTTTCATGCTGATGATCAAAATATGAGGAATGTGTTGAAGTTAGAGGTGGAGATTGAAGATGTTGAGAATGTGAAAATATGAAGACATCACGTTAGACTGCATGCATAATATCTAAGACAACGTCCACTTCCATCATATTTAGCTCTGGAGTTTCATCGTGAAGTCCCTAACGATTCGGTTACAGCCACATACCATTGACACAGCCTAGTGGGGCGCAATATTTGTTAACACAGCCTAGTAGGGTGCAATATTTGCCTTCTGGCCCCTCATCTCCTTTCACGATCAGAACCTCAATAACTGAAGAAAATGAAGTTCTCTTATTTCAAGCTTGTTTGACATCTTTAGTAGTGTTTTCAATTAACTTATTACTCTTACTCTTTCTTTCATTTTCTTACCATGAATTCCTTGAAATTACTTTCTCGCAATACTAAGTGTATAACGAATCCTATTAGACTAAGTGTGCTGCTAAAGTGGATATTTGATTTGTCTTCACGGATTTGTATGTAAGAATCGAAGCCGATGAAAACCTAGGTTGGAAGGATCTTAGGAAACAAATCGATAAGGAATTCTACATAGAGGATTTCAGCTAGCATAGAAGAGAGGGGTTCATGATGTCGATTAGCTTACCCAAACCTCAACAAATAGTTATGCAACTAGATAGTGAGTTTATGAAATGCTTTTCTCAACTACCAGAGGTAGACAGAACTACTCTCATACCTGATATAATGATCTATTTCCTCAAAATTTTGAGTCTGTATGTGAGTAGAAGTTGAGCGAAGACTTGAAGAGCCAAGGAAGAGACATGGGCTCACTGATGATTGGGCTACATCGAGGAGAGGTGTTGAAGTAGATGCTCATATGAAGCAAAGATATTCCATGCTTTGTGAGCCATCACCTAGTCCTCCAGCTAGTATGCCACACTTGGGTGACCTTAGGGAGAGACAGACCACTACAAAGGTTGATCATGTAGCACCCTCATCCAGCATAGCTAAAGAACTCCAATTTGAGATCCTCTTTTAAAAATTTGAAACATGATGCAAATGCAAACCAACATGTCCAACATCACTTCACAACATTGTATATACTCTAAACACTAAGGATAATATGTTTCGACACTCAAACTTATCCCAAACTCCTTTCACACTAAACTCCTCAACCACAACCTCCTCAACCTACTATGCAAAGAACCTAGAATCCTAATGAGTGTGGTAGCCCAAAGTGCAGAGATGGGTTTGGTGTGATGCCATTGACCATCTCACATATTCATGTGAGACATTAAAGGAGCCTAAGCAACAAAGGCGAGTGATTGACATAGATAAGAAAGTGTATGGTTTTAGGACACGATTACCTTTAGCCATCAATTGTGAAAAGGGGGGAATGATAAACCTATATGAGAACCTTTCGAACTCTAAAATAGGTGCCTCTGCTGTAAGACTAGAGAGTATGGATACTTGTGATTAGTTCCAACTAAGCTATTGAGAAGAAACATTATTCCATAGAAGCATTAGTCAAGGCAAGACATGCAATAATGCACAAAACGTCTTGGGATTCACCTGTTAACCAATTCTCAATCTATTCTCATATTGCCAACCTAAGGAGGAGAGCAAATGAGATGGAAAACAAGATGAAGAAACCAAAAAAGAATTCCAAAAGGGGAAGGGTCTAAATTAAACCAAAAAAGAATAAGAGAAATAAAATAAGGGGAAAAACCTATGGTGAGTGAACAAAATCAAGCAAAACAAATTGATGAAAACACATTGAACATGAATATTATAAACCAACTAAAACTCAAACTGATGAGCAACAAACAAAGAAACCAAAAAGAATATTGCAAGCGATTTTAATCTTTGAAATTGAACACAAAATTGATCCTAAGGAAACCTTATATGAAATGTTCTTAAAAAGCCAAGTGACAATGTCCTTAGAACAAGTCTTTTCAATCGCTAAACGTGAGTTTAAGGACAATTTTATCAAACTTATCAGAAAAAACCTGCTCCTCTTTGTTTTGATTTAAAATAGGACAATATTTGATCATGTTTCCTTGCTTATGGCAATGAAAACAAGCATAAAGCATATTCCTAACGATAATTTTCTATTCATGAAGCTTGAAACCATCAGAGGTTTTGACAATCAAAGAAGTTTTAATATCTTTTGCTAAATCTACTTCTACCATGATTTGAGGATCCCATTTGGGATTCATGCCATTTCTTGGTCTCTATCCCAAAATCGTACCAATGAGCTTTCCTAATTTCTCTATGTGAGCATAGAACTCATGAGGTAAATCAGGCAATTCAATCCACACTGAAAGGTTGGTATGCTTTGCTTCCCTTAGATTGAATCCAGGATTCCTTTTAAAGAAGGTAAACGGGGTATTTCAAATCAACCACTCACCCTCGATTATCACTTGCATTGCACTATTGGCATTGTTCAAAAAAAAAGAAAATATCTATTAGGCAATTATTGCACATGCTTCACAAATAATCAACGAGACTCCTAGTCACGTCTCATCTAGCTTTTAAGGATCTCTTGTGCTAGTTTTTGACCATGAAAAGGTCCTATGAATACTTATCATTGAGTTGGTGATGCAAGTTTTCAAGATCTTCCTTATCTATAATCAAGGTATTCTTCTCTTAGTCCTCCATATCAGAGTCGATGCTATTCTTATTACTTTTCACATTCTTGTTCAAGAACTCCACATTTATTTGATGCAAGTTATCGCCCATTTTTTTTCTTTCCTTTTGTATCAGCAATAGAGAAATGCGAAGTAGGGTTACCTCCTCCTTGTTGAGCCTCATAGAATGAGAAGGTGTCACTTGTTGGAGCATGCATAGCCTCTACATACAATTTTGTTGGGGAGGAGTGAGAGACTGAAGGAAGACCAGATGTGAAAGGACCGACAACATGTAAGCTTGATTGCACAGGATGGGTGGTGCATCACTACAACATATCGAGGGTATACCAAGGCTGCTACCGAGGAAAATGAATGGGCACAATTTTTCCATGACGTTGGTGTTATAGTCGGTATGCGTGTCGAAAACATAATGCCGATATGGGCGCCGGTATGTGCATTGGTATGGATGTCGGTATGAGCGTCGGTATAATCGTCGGTATTACTGACGCTCATATCGATGCCCATACCGACGACTCTACTGGGTGTACCAACGCCCATACCGACGAATCTATTGGGCGTACCGATGCCCATACCAACGACCATATCTGCACAAATTTTTTTGGGCAGAGTGTGTTGTCTATTGCTACAGCATAATGTTGTTTAGCAAAAGACAATACACTCTGCCCAACTCTATATCGAGTACATGTGTTATGTACTCTAATGGCAACCAAAATATGACTTTATATGAGCAAAAATGAACCATGAATCATGTACAAAAAGTTGTATATTCCATAAATGAAAGATGTACAAGAGTGTGATAAAGCACTTCCATATAGGAATCGAATACAAAATTATGGTACATCATTGCCACATAAGAGTGTAATACAAAATTGTGGCAATGTGAAAAAGCACTTCCATATAGGAATCGAATACAAAATTATAGTACATCATTGCCACATAAGAGTGTAATACAAAATTGTGGCAAAGCATATACAGAAGGGGATCAAAACATTTACACCTGCAATGCTGCAACAAAGCATGTGTAAAATGAGACAAATTGACATGACATATATAAATAACAAGTAAAAATATGAAACCAAGCTATAAGTTTACCTAATCATAGAATATTCTCCCATGAAATGATTGCACCGTGTTCCTCTAAGTCTTGCAACAGTGTAGCCAATCCATGATGATATCCGTAAGATTCTTCGGTTCGCGTCGGAGGACGACCCATTGCCAACTCCTATAATAAATGTGCAAAATGTTAGATGAACATACATGATGTGTTGAACACAAAAAAATTCAATAATTAACATGATACTTACAAATTGGTAGCGCATATTGTCGTATCTGCCGCTACCTAAATGTGACAGTCCAACCGTATCCAAACATGTGGCCGTCGCATCTCTCTGTTGATGATATCAATCAGTAGTATGTTGTTGCTCCTCCTGAATCGATTCCCGCTCTTCATAATCTAACCACAGAGGCTTCGGTAAGCCTGCTCTAAAAGCATCACGAGCTTCCGACCATCGATGAGACATCACCTTGCGTGCCGTATGCTGAATCCATTCCGAACTCACAATAGGATTCCCAGGTGCTGGCCGGTACTCTTCATATATCCATTGTATGATATTGTTTTTAGAATCCCTATCCTGGTCGCTTCATTTTAGCATTACAGACTGTCCAAAATATATGGAGCAAAGTGGTCGAATGGGCTAACGCATTGACTTCCCAGATGCATCCATGACTGAAGCTCCATTACGTATATGATATATTTTGGAGTCCTCATGGTCATGCGCTCCGAGAGGTGTACATGGAGATCCCATCTGATCCAATGTGAAGATCCCATCTGATCCAATGTGTGTATGCATATGCATGTGTGAATGCATTTGCATGTTTGTATGCATATGCATGTTTGTATGCATATGCATGTTTGTATGCATATGCATGTTTGTATGCATATGCATGTTTGTATGCATATGCATGTGTGTATGCATATGCATGCGCATGTGTATGCATATGCATGTGTATGCATATGCATGTGTATGCATATGCATGTGTATGCATATGCATGTGTATGCATATGCATATACATGTGTATGCATATGCATATGCATATGCATTTGTGTATGCATATGCATTTGTGTGTATGCATATGCATGTTTGTATGCATATGCATTGTGTGTATGCATATGCATCTGTGTATGCATATGCATGTTTGTATGCATATGCATGTGTGTATGCATATGCATTTGTGTATGCATATGCATTGTGTGTATGCATATGCATGTTTGCATCTGTGTATGTGTGTATGCATATGCATGTGTGTATGCATATGCATGTGTGTATGCATATGCATGTGTGTATGCATATGCATGTGTGTATGCATATGCATGTGTGTATGCATATGCATGTGTGCATGTGTGCATGTGTGTATGCATATGCATGTGTGTGTGTTTGTATGCATATGCATGTTTATATGCATATGCATGTGTGTGTGTTTGTATGCATATGCATGTTTATATGCATATGCATGTGTATGCATATGCATTGTGTGTATGCATATGCATTGTGTGTATGCATATGCATTTGTGTATGCATATTCATTTGTGTATGCATATACATTTGTGTATGTGTGTCTGCATATGCATTGTGTGTATGCATATGCATTGTGTGTATGCATATGCATTGTGTGTATGCATATGCATGTATGTATGCATATGCATGTATGTATGCATATGCATGTGTGTATGCATATGCATGTGTGTATATGTGTATGCATATGCATATGCATGTGTATGCATATGCATGTGTATGCATATGCATATGCATATGCATGTGTATGCATATGCATATGCATGTGTATGCATATGCATATGCATTTGTATGCATATGCATATGCATGTTTGTATGCATATGCATGTGTATATGCATATGCATGTGTATATGCATATGCATGTGTATATGCATATGCATATGCATGTGTATGTGTGTGTTTGTATGCATATGCATGTGTATGCATATGCATGTGTATGCATATGCATTTGTGTATGCATATGCATTGTGTGTATGCATATGCATGTGTTGGAAGCAGCCAGAGGCATAGAAGACGCGGAAGCATGTAAATACGGAGCAGGAAGCTAGTGGAATCTTTTTTCAAAGAATCATGTTTTAGAAATACTTTTCAAAAACCTCCAACAGTGATTTTTATCACTATTGTAACATATGTAACATAGAAAAACCCTTTTCTTAATTTCTAGCTCCATTTTGTGCAAGCCGAGGAGTCCTCGAGCTTGAGGAGCTTAGGTAGAACAAGCATATCAATTTTCGTTATTTTTAGACACCGTTTACCCTTCCAAATAGCATCTAGGACCTAATTTTTAACTATGCCGGTCACTAGATGTGAAACCGGTTAAAACTAGTCTAGAAACTATAAAAAGAGCTAGAGAGCTCCTTTTTGAGGTTAGCTTGTTTGAGGTTAGAGTTATTTTGATCTTGTAATAGTGTTCTTGAGTAATTAGAGTTGATTTCTCACCTTCCATTGTGTCTTGCTTGTCTCTTCGTAGTGTGTGTGTATGTGTGTGTGCATCTTTGTGCTTCTCACCTTCACTCTCACTTCATCTCACATTCACGATCTTCATATCACTCCTATCTCTTCTGCGGATTGACAATTAAGAAGGTGAAGCTTCTTAACGTGGTACTTACCATTGTGCTAGAGCAACACCAAATTTGGCGCCGTTGCCGGGGATCGAGTCTAGGACGAATGTGTGATGGTAAGAGTATAGCAAGAAGTAGCGTTGGAAGGTAAAAATTTCAGTTTTTGTTGTTGTTTTTACTTAGTTTTTAGTGTTTTTCACCTCCCCCACACTCCATCTTCATCACCGCATCATCATCTTCATCTCCAAAAAAATCAGAAAATTCACCATATCCACCCATTCTCCTCATTTCCCCTCATTTGTGCATGCGAGAGAGTGAGAGAGAGCTTTTGTGCTTGCATGTGATTTTGTTTTCTTGAGTTTTCTTGCAGGTATAGAGCTCCAATGCATCAGGAAAGCTTGGAAAAGGTAAAATTTTCAGTTTCTGTCAGAAATTTCCGACTGTGTCAGACCATCGCGATGGTCTGCAAAGTTCGGAATTTGAAGAAGGCGACCACACCAGCGTGTAGAGCACACTTGCGCCTCTAGGAATCCATACTTGCATTGCAAAAAATCATACTTTGGTGGACCATCGCGACGGTCTCAGACCATCGCGATTGTGTCACACCATCGCGATTGTGTCAGACCATCGCGATTGGCTCACGCCATCGCGGACCATCGCGACGGTCTCACGCCATCGCGACGGTTCATTTGGACCATCGCGACGGTTCGCGGACCATCGCGACTGTTCGGTTGACCCCACACCATCGCGATTGGCTCACGCCATCGCGCCGACGGTGCCACGTGGCAAGTTGGACCATCGCGATGATACCCTCAGACCATCGCGACAGCTCAAATTTTGGACCATCGCGATTGGCTCAAGCCATCGCATATGTGACCATCGCGACGGTTCACTTTGGACCATCGCGATTGTTCACGTTGACCGTTGACTGATGCCATCGCGATTGTTCGCCTGATCGAGCCATCGCGACGGTTCACCTTCACGCCATCGCGATTGTCCGCCTGATCGAGCCATCGCGATTGCTCACTTTTGGACCATGGCGACAGTTCGCGCATCACGCCATCGCGACGGTTCGCCTAGACCATCGCGACGGTCCTAGACCATCGCGATTGTCTCACGCCATCGCGATTGTGCACCCCCATCGCAAATTTTAGGGTTTCATTTTTTGGCCAATTTTGAAGCTATTTTTGGGAAATTTTTGGGTGATTAGACTCATAGGAGACCCCTTAGCCCATATTTGGAGAAAAACATGTTTGTCAGTTTTTACCCCCCAAGGCCTGAACGGTCATAACTTTTTCATCCGAAGTCCGTTTTTTGAGCTTAAAGGATACATCTATTTTTAGATAAGCTATTTTGAGGTTGAACTAGTTTGGGACTAGAAAGCCAGGGGGCAAGCATTGAAAAGTTGGGCAAAAGGGAAGGGACTTAAAAGGTGTATATACTCAAGTGCTTGATCATCCAACTGTGAATTGGTCTAATATTGGATTTTTCCAGGTCTAGCAAGGGCAATCAAAGGCAACCAAAGCAAGGCTGTGAAGGGCATAAAGCTTGGGAAGCGTGGCTTCTTGGGCATCAGAGCCTAAAAACCTAAAGGAAAGAACCTAAGTCTGACGGAACGAGAACTCAAAGTACCACGGAAAGTCGAATTCCTGACGCATACATTAAGACAAGAATCTGAAGGAATCTAAAAAGAATCAAGAAAGTAATAACAAAGAATTATTGACGACCTGAGCGTGTACTGAGTGTGCAAGGAAGAAAATTAATGAACCTTAGATCAGGCAAACATATAGGTAAGTCAGACCGACGAAGCCTTAGATCATCAGAGGCAAGTGTAAGAACTACTGCACGATCGTGGGCTCAACAACTGAACACTAATTACCCCTACGAGAGCTCAGATAATAGTGAATCAGAAATGGCATTTAGCACAGAAAGACCAGAAGTAGGGTCAAATGTAGCATACTTAGAAAAACCAGAAGGACCCTATAGGACTCAACTAGAGTTTCTCTGAACCAACCGATTAGGTGCTCGCATCTATGAGGATGGTTTGCGAAGGCAAGTGGTGCAAATGCACAACCCCGATCAACCCATTGGATTGGAACATCCAGTGGTGAAATTCGAGAGAGACGCGTACATAGACAAGGAAGGAACAATGTACATATTAAGTACGCAGCCAAACAATACGAATGAGTTTGGCGTAATTCAATTAGAGACGGAAGCTAAATCTCAAGGAAAAGAACCATTACAAGAGGCTAGAACACCTAGAGGGAAATCTGTACTGACACGAGTACTAATCCCGGAATGGATCCCTCAAGACAACAGAAGCATAGAGTTGTTTGTAAATAAAGAAACTGATGAAGCCTTTTGGAGATACAAGACCGAACTACTTAGTGAGGTAGGTATCATCACGATATACGAGTTCAAGGACCCGGATACACCTGGAAAGGTTGTATACCTGGATGAGACTTCAGAAAGAGTCTTTGTGGTGCCTGACCACGCTAAAAACACATACACATGGAGAGGTGAATTGGTATTCCCTCCATCTAGAACGAACATGAATACAAGTCAACAAGGGGCAGGAACATCATCAGCCCATGGAAATCAAAGAGAGAAAAATAAAGAAAGACCTGAAGTAAGCTTCACTCATCCCGTAGGGAGAGATAGAACAACCACAGACACTAATAGAGCGGATAGACAAAGAGATCATGGAATACTAGGTGGTAGAGATGATTTTCCTCTACCCAGACCACGTGAACACGCAAGAATATTGAGACCCACTCAGTTAGTGAAATCCATGAAAAATTATTTTGATGGGACAGGAGATCCCTATGACCATGTCGTAGAATTCAAGCAAGTACTAAGAGCAGAACAAGTCGAAGACATGTTCACGCAATACAACGCATTTGGACTAACGTTAAAAAATACCGCTTTAACTTGGTTCCAACCTTTGCAACAAAGGCAATTTAGAGACATCCATCACTTTTTAGAGTCATTCATCACTGAATTCTCTAAAAGTGGGATTAGACATGACACGCCTTCGTTGATTCATAGCTTTAAACAGACCCCTCAAGAAACAGTTAGACTCGCAGGACGTAGGTTTAGACAATATGTTGAACGATGTCCAATGCAAGAGCTACCCTCACAAGCTAAGCAAGTGTCATTGTTTCTAGATGGCTTGTTGAGCTCTAAACTACGCTCCTATGTGTACCTAAAAGAACCCAGAACGCTAGAGCAATGTGTGAGAATATGCATAGACATTGAGGACAACTTAGGAGATGAGTTGGAACTCTCAAAGGTCTATAAGGACTCAGACTGTTCATCTCTAGAATCCACAAAATTGTCTAGCTCAATAGAAGACCTTGCAGAAAAAGTGGCCCAGAAACTAGGAGTTTCTAGTAAACCTAGGGTGCTAACAAACAAGCATTGTTACACCTGTGGTGGAAATCATTTGGCAAATGTGTGCCCCACTGCACCACAACCACAAGCCAACCCTAGTGGCCAATACTGTACAATTGAGAGAAGATACACGAATCATACGGCTCAGGACTGCCCATACAACAAACAAACTGTGAGACAGAACTACCCGCAAGCATACGCACAGCCAGGTAGGTATCAAGGCCAATACAATGCTCAACCTTATTTCTATAGGCCTCCTCAGAACTACCCATACCAGGCTCAACAAAGACCTCAACCTATCTTAGCCCTGCAGCCACCCCCACCAGCGAATGTCATCTCAGTCAAATACGCTGCTGCAGAAGAGAACCTAAGTAGGGCCTTAGTGCCTTCTTCACCTTTGATCACAGAGGGTGACCCGAATTCGAACAGTTTTGACTCTACGCATGTAGATAGTCCACCCGCATATTACACAGAGTCACCAGAACACGTAGAAACATATCATTATGATAGTCCACCAGTGGAACCTAGTTGGGAGCCCGACTATGCTAATGTGATGTACATAAACCCAAATCCACGGCCCCAATTGAGACAACAAAGACCACAGGGCCCTAGACGACCATGCTTTAGGTGCCAAGGAGATCAGTTCATAAAGGATTGTCCACATCCCCCGATAGCAGGACAATCACAGTACTATAACATCCAAGGCTATTGTGCCGATTGTGGCAAAGAGCACATAATCAAAGATTGCCCTAAGAACCCTGTTAATGCTTCAAATGTGACACCGATCAACGTGATAGGTATTGTAAACAACACAGATGGATCCAACCCTACGTACGTGCCTATCCAAGCTATAACAAGAGCCTAGGCACTCTTACAAAACCAACAGCTTAATCAAGAGAAAGTAGCTAGAAGTAGTGAAGTTGCAGAATCTAGCAGTAAAAAGACAAAATCTTGGAAAGATTCTAGAGAAAGAATTAAGAGAAAATGGAGTAAAAAGATAACTGAGTTGGAAGGAAGTTTAAAGGAATCTAGAGCCAAAATCCTAGAATTGACTTCATAGGACTTGAATCAAGAGAATCCAGCTCAGAAATCAGGATCAGTTTTAGCGGAACCCATACCAGAAAATCTAGACATGATGTTTCGTGCATATCAGGCTAGATTAAAAGAGGGACCTCAGGTAGCTGAAATGAGCAAAAACTACCCTCGAGCTGATCTAGAAATTGAGAGAACTAAACTTTGCATGAAGATGGTAGAACTAGCACAAGCTTTGTTCGAAGCCTCTAGATATCTTAATTGGAATAACATGGCAAAACCGGAACTACACTTTCAAGGACTAATGGAGAGGCTAGAATATTTGATTGAAAGCAAAGAGAAAAAGGATCAGCATAGGAACCCTATTGTCTCAGAGACACAGGAAAGGAATGCACCATCCCTATCTCAAGTACCCAATACAGAAAGTCAAGACAATTTGTCTTCCATACATAAATATTCACATGAATTTTTGAGAGAAATCCAAGAAGAAAAATGGAGAAAGGAACAAGGAACCCATCCTCCTATTCAAGAAATAGATGACTTGCAGGAACAATTTCCCCAAGACATCCCCTCTATTTACAATGAGGTAGAGGAGGAACAACTGAGTGAACACACAGCTTTTGAATCTAATTCTTTACAAGAGTTACCTTAGTTCACAAGACCTTGGGAAGCAAAGTCTATTAATATGAGAGCACCCACGATAATAGTGAGGAATGAAGAATCACTAATCCCTAGAAACACGGAAGTGATCAAGAATACCAAAGTACAATGTAATCTCACTCTAGAGGAATTGTTAAAGGTAAAACCAGAATTGTGGAAACACGTAGCAAATCAATTCCACGAGCTTGCTACTACTCCCTCACAAATAGGATCACAAAATAAGGTACCAGAGATACCCGTAGAAAAGATTGGAGATGTAAGCAAAGGAGAGGAAGGTAACACTTATCTTCCGATAACCCATCAGGGCTACACCGCGAAAGCCATCTTAGATTCAGGAGCCGGAGTAGCCATAGCTACCACCGCTTTATGGAAACGTTGGGGTAAGCCAGCATTAAGACCCACCAGGATGAAGCTACAAATGGCTGATGGACACATAGAAAAACCATTAGGCTTACTAGAAGGCATATCTCTCACCACTTGTGGTGTAGAATTTGAGCATACTTTCGCCATTTGTGACTTTGCAAAAAACCATGCTTATGAGATGATATTGGGACGACCATTCATGCGTCAGTTGCAAATTGTACAAGATTGGGGAACCAATTCTTTGTACTTGCAACATTTAGGAGTGACTACCAAAGTCAATCTTAAAGACTATTCACATCGAGATGTACCCCCAATACAATGGAATACCATCCATAAGACACCAGTAGAGACGGAATCCGTGCACTCATTAGAATCAGATCCTTCTTGGTTGCATGAGGATACTCATCTATGGATGTGTAAAGTTGCAAAACAAGAGGAAGAAAGATTAGAAGCAAGGACCTTAGGTGCAGAACAACATCCACGAACCCTTCAAGATCCAACTTACGCACCTGTAGTATTCCCTGACGAAGAGTTTGAACCCCATGGTTGGGCAGAAATCCTAGCAACCATGGATGTAGCCATCAATGAAGAACAATGGACACCCCACTGTGACGAGGATGGCTATGACATTTCAGTTTTCACGATAGAGCCAATCATGAGCGATGCAATTTTAGAAGAATGTGAACCTAGCACTCATGCATTTGAGGATGCGAGTGATTTTGATTTAGAATCAATTATCATGGACCCACCCTTTGCATCAGAAGAAGAATATTTCTACGAAGTAGAGACTCACCCTCAGAGACAGGAAGAAATTACGAATGAGGTGAGGTTAGGCACAGAAGTGACTACTAAGAGTAAAGGAAAGAAAAGAAAGAAGAAAGAAACCATGTCAGAAAAAGAAGAATCTTTGTTTGATGTACCCGAGAATTTCAAGAAATATGAAATCGAAGATAGAAGAATCATGGTACGAATGCCTAATAGAAAGGCGAATGACGGACAAGTTTATGATAACCGAGAGAAAACCAAGAAAATAATAGTTGCTATAGAAGGAGAAGAAGAAAAATGTACATACATAGGGCATGATTTGACGAAGGAAGAAGAAGAAGAGCTAGTTGCCCTATTGCGCGAATATAGAGATGTTTTTGCTTGGAGTTACAAAGATTTGAAAGGAGTAGATCCAGATATATGTTCTCATAGAATCCCTATGACTCCAGATGCAAAACCGACAAAACAGAAACCGTACACGTACAATGATAACTACGCTGCGAAGATTAAAGAGGAGATAGATCGTCTGATAGAAGCAGGATTCATCCATGAGATTGAGCATACCGAATGGGTATGCCCTATTGTGGTAGTGCCCAAGAAGAATGGAGAATTGTGTGTGTGTATTAACCTTAAAAAAGTTAATGCCGCCACGATTAGAGACAGTTATCCTCTTCCTATTACAGAACATCTATTGGAAAGAGTTGCGGGCAAGGAAGTTTACAGCTTCCTTGATGGTTTTTCAGGCTATAATCAAGTAGCCATTGCTCCAGAGGACCAACACAAGACGGCATTTGCCACTGAATGGGGTATATTTGCATTTCGTGTGATGCCATTTGGCTTAACAAATGCACCCGCCACTTTCTAGCGACTCATGTGTCATGTTTTTAAGGAATTCTTACGCAAAAGCTTGGAAGTTTATGTTGATGACTTATGTGCACATTCAAATGTAAGACAGACACATATCCCAGAGTTAAGACAAATATTTCACAAATGTCGAGAATATCAGGTTTGTTTGAACCCAGAAAAATGCGTTTTCATGGTCAGACAAGGCAAAATTCTAGGACACATTATGTCAAAAAATGGAATCTCTACGGATGAGGAAAAAGTGAAGGTAATTGCAGAATTACCTAGACCAACTAATGTGAAAGAGGTACAGGCATTTATGGGCCATTGTGGTTATTATAGGAGATTCATACACATGTATGCAATCATAGCCAAGCCTTTGTACTCTCTTTTAACCAATTTTGAATGGACAGAAGAATGTGAGAATTCATTCAACGAACTTAAACGACACTTGTGCTCAGCACCTATATTGACTACCCCAGATTGGAGTAAGCCATTCCATGTACATGTGGATGCATCCAATTATGCCATAGGATGTGTGTTAGCACAACCCACGAATGAAGGTAACATCGATCTCCCCATAGCTTACGCGAGCAGAAAATTGAACGCAGCAGAAAGAAATTACACCACGACGGAACGAGAAGGATTAGGGATGATCTACGCAGTAAAGAAGTTTAGGCACTACTTGTTGGCCAATAAGTTCAAGTTCTTTACAGATCATCAAGCCCTATTGTACCTAGTCAACAAACCATGTAACACAGGACGATTGATACGTTGGTTTCTATTACTCATGGAGTATGATTTTGAAGTCGTAGTCAGGAAGGGAAAGACACATCTTAGAGCTAACCACCTTTCAAGATTAACCTCAGGAGAAGCTCCTCAAGGAGTAGCGGATGATCTACCAGATGCATACTTGTTTAATCTTGAGATAGCACCAGAATGGGCTAAGCCTATAGTCCCTATTCTGACATACGGACCCAAGAATCCTAGGATAAAGATCAAAGAAGGAGAGATTACCAAGTCTCAGAGATATCAAATCATAGCAGGAAGCATATATAAACAGGATAATCAAAAGATTCTTGCTTGTTGTGTAGATGAATCAGAACATGCGAATTGGTTGCAATTAGCACACATAGGTGCATTAAAGCAACATCATTCAAAACATCGAACATTACAGACTCTGCATAGATTAGGAGTATATTGGCCTACGATGGAAGCAGAGGTCTACAGGTTGTGTAAGGAATGCAATGTTTGTTGTGAAAGACCACCAGTAGAGCATGCTACATTATATCACGTGTCTCTCACACCAGACTGGAGTGAACAATTAGTGACATACTTGAGGACGAAGACATTCCCTCAAGGAATGACTTTAGCACGACAACGCAGTCTAGAGCAGGAAGCTCAAGATTATTCACTTATTGGCGATAACCTATACAAAAGAGGACGAGATGGATATCTAAGACAATGTGTTCATGAGAGCGATTATCTGAGCATACTAGAGACTGCACACCAAGGTGTTGCAGGAGGTCATTTTGGACCTGAAAGGATAATCAAAGCCATCCTCTTTGTAGGATTATGGTGGCCCACTCTTCACATGGATGCACATACCTATGTTAAGAGATGTGATGTGTGCCAAAGAACTCAGTTTCCTACTCGCAGAGATGAAATGCCATTGAAACCCATGATGGGCGGACGTGCATTTTCTAAGTGGGGTATAGACTTTGTAGGACCCATTAACCCCCCTGCAAAAGGTACACATGCGGAATACATTATTGTTGCCACAGATTATCTTACGAAATGGGTAGAGGCAAAAGCCACGAAAAAGAATGATGCACACACAACTGCAAAATTCTTATTTGAGAATGTCTTTACAAGATATGGATTGCCTATAGAGAGTGAGCGATCGCGGACCTCACTTTCTAAACCAAGTCATTGAATATTTGTTACAGGATTTTATGGTGATTCACAAGAAATCTGCACCATATCATCCTCAGGCCAATGGTCAGGCTGAAAGCACTAATAAGATCCTTTGTAACGTACTGACGAAACTCGTGAACAACAAACGTTTAGATTGGGACAAACAGTTACATCATGCTGTTTGGGCATATCGAGTGGCCTACAAGACCGTACTGAATGCAACTCCCTTTCAGATGGTTTTTGGTCAGAATGCAGTGCTTCCTTTGGACTTCTTGATACCGACCCTTAAGGTTGCAAAAGAACATCAGTGGACCGGCCATGAATTATCAACAAGAATAATGGACGTGGAACGATTAGGAGAAACCAGGCTAAAGGCAGCAGCAGGTATATATGCAGCGAAGAAGCGACAGAAAGCATATTTTGATGCACATGTAAAAGATAAAGGCTTAAAAGAAGGAGATTTAGATCTAGTATATACGTTGAAACAACACGCACGGAAGTTAGAAAAGCGAGGTTATGGACCTATGATCATTAACAGACTCTCAACAAGTGGAGCAGTACAATTAGCCACCTTAGAAGGAGACGTAATGCCTAATTATATTAGTGGCTGTAGAGTCAAGCTATATCAGGAACCTCTTACTGAGGATATGCTTAGACGACTCACGTTGGCAAAGAAGCGTAAGGAGGAAGAAAATAGAATACGAGCGGAAGCTCAGGCAGAAGCAATAGAATGCATTAAACGCATGAAGTTAAGAAGACAAGGACTAGGGAGAGAACATTACAACCATCTAGAAACTACACCCAGATATCCCATGGCCATGTGTCAAGTAAAGTCAACCACTCATCCTAGTATAGTGGACAGGAGACCATTCATTACAGTCAGGCTAGAGCACGACAACCCTTGCCAAGAGCTCAGGGCTTTAATTGACTCAAGTGTTGTGACTAGCGCGATTAGATGGTCCCACTATAAGGATTCAGGAATAGAAATGCGGCCAATTGAGGCATACCTCATAGGGCTAGGAGGCATGGAAACCCCTTGCATGGGTGAGGTGGACCTTCCTATGCTTATTAAGGAAGTGACCATGACAGCGAAGCTACTAGTGTGCCATGATGACGACCTGATAGAACCCCTAGTCCTTGGCCAAGATTGGCTATACGATCACTCAGTGGACCTAAATCTTAGACAAGGCTCCTTACAGATTGGAACCTTAGAACAGAAGCGAGTGATACCGCTTGACTTCCCTAACGGCATTCCAACTGAGGTTTGTAACCCTAGACCCTATGAAATGCATGTGACGGAAGACCGGGAGATCTTGGGTCAGATCAGTCACGTTACGTCTACACCAACCCACTCGGGCTTGGCTATGGACAGTTGTCAATCAGAAGGACGACAGGAGATCTTCCCTGGGGCTTCCTGCAAACTAGAAGGGGCAGCTACCCAACCGCTAGGGCAGATGGACACAATCAGCGGTCAGGTGGGTTGCATCAGCGGCCAAATGAGCACAACACCCTACAGTGCTCATCCTTCCAAACTTGCTGCGGACTGGCCTAGATTAAAGATAAATAACGAATCACTTCCTAATGGGCAGGTCACGCAAGTGTTGGATCTCCCTTCTTTTCCAAAGCAGAGCGTCCAATGGACCTCTCAAACCCAACCACGAAGGAGTCAACCACAACAGAGGAACCCAGATCGACGACACCACTAGATAAGGCAAGGAAAGCAGCAGTATCAACATCACAGAACAAGTGGCACGAAACAAATATGGGTGCCAAAAGGACAGCCACCACAGCCTATTGGCAACACTGCAGACGAGAACAGGACAAAGTTTCAAAGAAAGCAGAGTCAGCATCCAAAGTCCCCTCGATCTTCTTCTACAAGTACAAATACTCGGCAGATTTGGATCGCCAAGAAGTATCTTATCAATCGACCTACACCCATGCAGATTTGGGTACCCAAACAATGTATTATAGCCCAACCCTCAAGCCATGTAATATATACCCCTCAGAAATCTTTTCATCCTTCAATACCACCAAACCCGATACCACTTTTTGTCCCTCAGCAGAAACACCCCACCCACTCAAAGACTCATAGGAAATGGATACCGAAACGTATCCAGACGTCTTCTTGTACCCCCTTATCTAACAATTCTCCCACCCCGTTTAAACTCCACTCTTGTAATAATTCACCCTCAACCAAACCTTGTATGAATTCATACACCAAAACCCCACATCATGCATTATAAAAGCTCATCAAGAAATGTACGCAGAATCTGACAATGTAGGCGTCTAGAGACATGCATTAGCTCTGCAAAAAAATCATAGCATCAATCACTTCACGCCACTTGGCTACACGGGTTACACATCGGTTATGGAAAGGGATTGCGGTCTCACCTTAATGGGATCATAATTAATTTCCATACTAATGTGCTAATCTTTTGTAGCAGATCTTTTCCATTAGCTCGTCAGTCATCATGCAAACCGAAGAAGGACCATCAGAAGCTGGCCCAAGCACACCAATGGCCAATATTGGAGAATTACTCGCGGAATCTTATCCTACGATGCAACCACCAGAGTTTCAAGGTTTTCCAGGACCCATGCCAATCGACGATCCTCCTAGAGGATATACTGAGAAGATTCATCATAATTCTCACTGTTTTCAAGGCCTAGCAGGACCATTAGCAGACGCTGATTTCATATTTGAGGCCAATTTGGCATTTGATCTTTGCACATGGACCAAGTACCAGTTCTTTTCAAGAGAATTTGAAGGACTGCAGAATACACAAGATTTAACGCACGTTTGGGCACGAGCGGGATTTACAGAATATTTTAGTGACCCTCTGCCTAAACCCGATTTTGACAGATGCTTTTACCTAGTAACCACCTTGACAGCTTCAGAGAACAAGGATCTACCCGAAACATTCATGTTACCATCCTTGGTACATGACCCTCCATTCAGAAGGTTTTATTTGTCCAAAGATTTAATTCGTGCAGCTCTCAAAATACATGGAACGCATACTCCGACGGAGAGAGAACGGCTAGTCCCAGAGCAGATGAAACGTGGTGATGTTACTAAGTGGGAGGATATTTCAGCTATAACCCCTGAGCTCTCCAAGCCATTGCGGATATGCATGCAGCATTTTGCTTTCCCAGCTCAGGATCGTTTTACCATGCCCCACAAGAGAATCTGGTTTGGTTTATACTTAGCATGTACTGGACCCCAAACGGTTGATCTAGCTAGCTGGATAATTGATCAGCTCTATTTGGCACAACATAGATGGGAACGAAAGAAGGTCATCAATGGATGTTGTGCACTTACAAGGATTATATATATGTGTTTGGCATATGATTTACCCATAGAGCGCGCCATACTAGTGAGGAACTGAAGGCATTTAAAGGAACCACAAAGAAAGCTAGAAAGGCTAGCAAAGGCAGAGACGGAAAGCGGATGAGAGGCACTATCTCATGCCTACAAGTCCCAGAATTACCCTCGCCACAACCATCTCCAGAGCAGTCACCAACAGCAGCCACTCCCACAGTACAACCTATTCGTATCAGATTATCAAGACCAGCTGTAACGCAGGGCACCACCAGTACTGTTGCACCCCAAGCAGCCACAACCATAGAACCTATCACCACAGCAGCTGAAATTCCCACCACTATTGGTGCGGAAGCTTTCTCTTTTCCAATACCCCATTTTGAAGCAGAACAAACAGCACCACTAGATCCAACTTTTGATTTTGAAATGCCTGATGCATTCTCCAATGAGTTCCAATTTTCAGAAGGACAACTGTTTTCTCAAGAATATGAAAGACCTAGCTACCCTACCACACCCCAAGATGAGCCACAAGGACAGATTGTGTCTAGCTCTGATGATGAAAGAACAGCAACCGATGACGACGAAGGTGATGACGAAGCTAGCCAGGGAACTCAGGAATCCCAAGAGCATGAACAGACAGATGGCCAAGGCCAACAAACAGACACACATGGTGATACAAGTACCCATGAAGATGAAACTTACGAAGCAGCAGCTTACACACGGGCTATTAAGAAGCTGTATAGAACTATGGAAAAAGTTTGGGCACGCAAAAAAATGATCGAGGAAGAGAGTCAAGCCATAATAGAACAAGAACTTGTCACAGGCGGATTTGAAGACGCATACATCAAAGGATTCTGCGAGTTAGTCAAATCAGTAGGCTCCAACGAAGCGCTCAGGTACTTGCAAAGAAAGCCACTACCACAGTTTGACCCCCGCCGAGTACGACTACTTTCAAAGCCCGGCGAATACATTCGTGTACCAACAGGAGCACAGTCTTCCGAACAAGCCAGGGAGGCACGCCTCGTCCCCGAAAGTTCGTTGGCAGCAGAAACCATCCTTGTAGATTCCCCACCCCGCGCTACAACTGTACATACCTCAGTAGTCACTGAAGTACCGACCACCCCAACCGCTCCTCCATCACGGCCCGTCCATCCAGCCTCCCCTCTTAACCCTCCTTCCCCCAGACCAACATCTTCATTTGCCGGTGACGTAGCAGAAATCATCTTTACGACCACTAACCCCACAATTCCCGCACCCACTAGACCTAGTCTACCCCCTCATACACCCACCTTTCTATCCAACCCATTCCTCCATCCATCTTTCCTGTCCTTCCCCACACCTCCACGACCCCTTTTCCCATTCCCACCGCCATTAACCTTCTCCCCAGTCTCACCTCCACGGTAACCCCTATTTCCCCTTTCCACCAAGCTGCACCAGCCAGCCCCCCTGTAAATTACTCCTCAACCCTTGTAAATCCCGTATTTACACCAGCACAAGCACCCACAGTCACACCCATATTCACAGTCACCGCACTAGACATGTCCAATGAGATGGACATCTCACCACCCACTGCACCATCACTGACTTCACTCACGACACAAACATATTTAGGAACCTCACAATTTTCCACAATCACCACAGCATCCACCTTCCCACCCCCATTCCCCGTTCCCTTTGCATCTACACCCACTGCATCTTCATTTAGCACCCCATTAATACTATCACCCACGGTAGATAATGCATTTCGACAGATGTTCATGTGTATGACGCAAGTCAGAGATGAGTTCACATCTCTTGGCGATAATTACCAGCAGCTGTAGAGGACAACCAATGACTTACAGTCGCAGCTTAATTTATTGTCTATTGAGAATGCCTCACTGAACAGCCGATACCAGGAATTACGAGAGGCCTATCATAAATTAGAACTAGAAAGCGAAGAAAAAACCAAGGAAGCCACTGCTGACCTGGATAACTTATTAAGAGCCCAGACAATGCGCAACGCAACGCTAACAAGAAATATGGGCTTACTCAGAAGACATCTAGCAGCAGCAAAGGAAGAAAACCAACGCTTACAGGACCAGAATCGCGAAAACTTAGAAGGAGCCCTAGACCATCCAGACCAACCACTCAGTCCTAGCCGGTTCAAAGCCATTCCCTCAGACTCGATGAGGATGCTGCTAGAAGATCATGTAAGGCTGCTAGATGAATACGATCACATGAATGAGGAGTTACAGAAACTCAAAGAAGATCATAAATTACTCCAGTTACGAGCACCGGCACACCCAGACATACCAGCACGTGTGGACCGCTCTCCTGACATCTTAGAGGAACTCAACGCATTACGGGCCCAGGTATCGAACCTTGAATCAAGGATCGCAGTATATGAAGCACCACCAAGGCCAGATTCCCCACCTGAGCTACCAGCTGAGGAAGAAACTGTCACCATCCCGGTGGAGGAAACGTTTGAAGAGGCGTACAAGCCACAACCCATCACAGGCGGGCGCGTCACGGCCGAAGGCCAGATGACTTACGAACTCCCGACTCCCGCGTGGATGAAGACAATTGAGGAACTTGGAACAACGCACTCAGCTAGAGTAGAGGCACAATTACATGCCATGGCGATGATAGAAGAAAGAATTTTACAATCTCCATTCTTTGCTCATTTGGCCCCGCGACGATACATATCTGGGCACGAGCTACAGTATAAACCATATTTTATGTTAATGTCCGAATACCAGTTAGCCATTGAGAAAGAAACAGGTAAGAAACCATCGCATGCGACTCAGTTTGAGGAGGATGATTTGCCACTAGATGCGCAGCAAGGAGAGATCTATCAACCAGAGTGGCGAAAAGATTTACTACAGAAGTATCCAGAAATGATGAGTACATGGGTAAAGGCACCTTTGCACTTAAAGTACAACCCATGTTGGGGACCAGTACCACGACGCCGCTCCTGGACTGCCTTTGCTATTAAGGTACAAAACAATAAGCAGTGTCAGGATTGGTTGAATTACCCCTATTTTAAGCCACCCATCGAGTTACCAATTGTTGGCTACATGATGGCTACAATTCGCCACTGGCTCCCTAGATTAAAGCATATGGACGATATAGCGGCGCATATGACTGTCAAAATCTTTGACATGATGCAAATGATTTTTAAAGTCGTCCGACGCGTCAAGGCACCTCATGTCAACACCCCGGGCTTTGAGCATGGCAATTTCGATCTGGTATATGATATGAGTACAACGCCATCGCTACGGTGTGTTATGCCTGGCATTGCAGAATAAAATATCTACCGGCGTGCTACAAGCAGACATTCGAAGAGATGTTCACAACCGGCTTCTGGGAATACCATTCAGAGGTATTCATAAGCAGGCCTACACATTTATTACACTTATTTGCCTGTGAACCAATGGTCTATTCCACACACTATCAGCTCCCACCACCGGAAGAACCGCAACCAATAGACTGGGAGAAACTCGAGGCCGATCTGGCCCGAGGCATTCCTATCTATGAGCACACCCTCGCTCAAGACCTCCTACAAAACTATATCCGGCAGACCTCACAACAAGGTTCTGTCAGGGACGACAGAAGTGAGAGGGAGGGGGGTGTTGGAAGCAGCCAGAGGCATAAAAGACGCGGAAGCATGTAAATACGGAGCAGGAAGCTAGTGGAATCTTTTTTCAAAGAATCATGTTTTAGAAATACTTTTCAAAAACCTCCAACAGTGATTTTTATCACTATTGTAACATATGTAACATAGAAAAACCCTTTTCTTAATTTCTAGCTCCATTTTGTGCAAACCGAGGAGTCCTCGAGCTTGAGGAGCTTAGGTAGAACAAGCATATCAATTTTCATTATTTTTAGACACCGTTTACCCTTCCAAATAGCATCTAGGACCTAATTTTTAACTATGCCGGTCACTAGATGTGAAACCGGTCAAAACTAGTCTAGAAACTATAAAAAGAGCTAGAGAGCTCCTTTTTGAGGTTAGCTTGTTTGAGGTTAGAGTTCTTTTGAGCTTGTAATAGTGTTCTTGAGTAATAGAGTTGATTTCTCACCTTCCATTGTGTCTTGCTTGTCTCTTCGTAGTGTGTGTGTATGTGTGTGTGCATCTTTGTGCTTCTCACCTTCACTCTCACTTCATCTCACATTCACGATCTTCATATCACTCCTATCTCTTCCGCGGATTGACAATTAAGGAGGTGAAGCTTCTTAACGTGGTACTTACCATTGTGCTAGAGCAACAGCATGTGTGTATGCATATGCATATGCATATGCATTTGTGTATGCATATGCATGTGTGCATGTGTATATGTGTGTGTGCATATGCATGTGTGCATGTGTATGTGTGTATGGATATGCATGTGTTTATGCATATGCATTGTGTGTATGCATACGCATTTGTATATGCATATGCATGTGTGTGTTTCTATGCATATGCATGTTTATATACATATGCATGTGTATGAATATGCATTGTGTGTATGCATATGCATTTGAGTATGCATATGCATTTGTGTATGTGTGTATGCATACGCATTTGTGTATGCATATGCATTTGTGTATGCATATGCATTTGTGTATGCATATGCATGTGTGTATGCATATGCATGTGTGTATGCATATGCATGTGTGTATGCATATGCATGTTTATATGCATATGCATGTTTATATGCATATGCATGTTTATATGCATATGCATTTGTGTATGCATATGCATTTTGTGTATGCATATGCATTTGTGTATGCGTGAATGCATATGCATGTGCCTATGCATATGCATTGTGTGTATGCATATACATTTGTGTATGCATATGCATGTGTGTATGCATATGCATGTGTGTATGCATATGCATGTGTGTGTTTGTATGCACATGCATGTTTATATGCATATGCATGTGTATGCATATGCATTTGTGTATGCATATGCATTTGTGTATGCAAATGCATTGTGTGTATCAATATGCATTTGTGTATGCATATGCATTTGTGTATGTGTTTAAGCATATGCATGTGTGTATGCATATGCATTTGTGTATGTATATGCATTTGTGTATGCATATTCATGTGTGTGTTTGTATGCATATGCATGTTTATATGCATATGCATTTGTGTATGCATATGCATTGTGTGCATGCATATACATTGTGTGTATGCATATGCATTTGTGTATGCATATGCATTTGTGTATGCATATGCATTTGTGTATGCATATGCATTTGTGTATGCATATGCATTTGTGTATGCATATGCATTTGTGTATGCATAAGCATTTGTGTATGTGTGTATGCATATGCATGTGTGTATGCATATGCATTGTGTGTATGCATATGCATTTGTGTATGCATATGCATGTGTGTATGCATATGCATGTGTGTATGCATATGCATGTGTGAGTTTGTATGCATATGCATGGTTATATGCATATGCATGTGTATGCATATGCATGTGTATGCATATGCATGTGTATACATATGCATGTGTATGCATATGCATGTGTATGCATATACATTTGTGTATGCATATGCATTTTTGTATGCATATGCATTTGTGTATGCATATGCATTTGTGTATGCATATGCATTTGTGTATGCATATGCATTTGTGTATGCATATGCATTGTGTGTATGCATATGCCTTGTGTGTATGCATATGCATTTGTGTATGCATATGCATTTTGGTATGTGTGTATGTGTGTATGTGTGTATGCATATGCATGTGTGTATGCATATGCATGTGTGTATGCATATGCATTGTGTGTATGCATATGCATGTGTGTATGCATATGCATTGTGTGTATGCATATGCATTGTGTGTATGCATATGCATGTGTGAGTTTGTATGCATATGCATGTGTGAGTTTGTATGCATATGCATGTGTATGCATGTGCATTTGTGTATGCATATGCATTGTGTGTATGCATATGCCTTGTGTGTATGCATATGCATTTGTGTATGCATGTGCATTTGTGTATGTGTGTATGCATATGCATTGTGTGTATGCATATGCATTTGTGTATGCATGTGCATTTGTGTATGTGTGTATGTATATGCATTGTGTGTATGCATATGCATGTGTGTATGCATATGCATGTGTGTATGCATATGCATGTGTGTACGTGTGTATGCATATGCATATGCATGTGTATGTATATGCATATGCATGATTGTATGCATATGCATATGCATGTGTATGTGTGTGTTTGTATGCATATGCATGTTTATATGCATATGCATGTGTATGCGTATGCATTTGTGTATGCATATGCGTTTGTGTATGCATATGCATCTGTGTATGCATATGCATCTGTGCATGCATATGCATTTGTGTATGCATATGCATGTGTGTATGCATATGCATTGTGTGTATGCATATGCATATGCATATGCATTTGTGTATGCATATGCATGTGTGCATGTGTGTATGCATATGCATGTGTGCATGTGTGTATGCATATGCATGTGTGCATGTGTGTATGCATATGCATGTGTGCATGTGTGTATGTGTGTATGCATATGCATGTGTGTATACATATGCATATGCATATGCATTGTGTGTATGCATATGCATGTGTGTATGTGTGTATGCATATGGATGTGTGCATGTGTGTATGTGTGTATGCATATGCATGTGTGCATGTGTGTATGTGTGTATGTGTGTATGCATATGCATTTGTGTGTATGCATATGCATGTGTGTATGTGTGTATGCATATGCATGTGTGCATGTGTGTATGTGTGTATGCATATGCATGTGTGCATGTGTGTATGTGTATATGCATATGCATGTGTGTATGCATATGCATTGTGTGTATGCATATGCATTTATGTATGCATATGCATATGCATGTTTGTATGCATATGCATTTGTGTATGCATATGCATTTGTGTATGCATATGCATTTGTGTATGCATATGAATTTGTGTATGCATATGCATGTGTGTATGTGTGTATGCATATGCATATGCATGTGTGTATGCATATGCATATGCATGTGTGTATGCATATGCATATGCATGTGTGTATGCATATGCATGTGTGTATGCATATGCATGTGTGTATGCATATGCATGTGTATATGCATATGCATATGCATGTGTATATGCATATGCATATGCATGTGTATATGCATATGCATATGCATGTGTATGTGTGTATGTGTGTATGTGTGTATGCATATGCATGTGTCTATGTGTGTATGCATATGGATGTGTGTATGCATATGCATTGTGTGTATGCATATGCATGTGTCCATGTGTGTATGTGTGTATGTGTGTATGTGTGTATGCATATGCATTGTGTATGTGTGTATGCATATGCATTGTGCATGTGGGTATGCATATGCATTTGTGTATGCATATGCATTGTGTGTATGCATATGCATGTGTGTATGCATATGCATGTGTGTATGCATATGCATGTGTGTATGCATATGCATGTGTGTATGCATA
The DNA here is from genome assembly GCA_020310875.1 of Ceratopteris richardii. Taxonomy (NCBI): domain Eukaryota; kingdom Viridiplantae; phylum Streptophyta; class Polypodiopsida; order Polypodiales; family Pteridaceae; genus Ceratopteris; species Ceratopteris richardii. The sequence continues at coordinate 181,118,190 of CM035408.1, read as the reverse complement.
TGCATGTGTATGTGTGTATGGATATGCATGTGTGTGTTTATACATATGTGAGTGTGTATGTATATGTATCTCTCTCTCTCTATGTCAATAAAAAACAAAACAATTACTTACATCGATGTAATTGTTTGAATTGTGGTCGTCAAAGTCCACTTGAAGTTGTCTTTCGTCGAATCTCCAAAGACTTGATCCAAAATCTCTTGCAAAATTAAAGAGAGAAGATATTAGAAAAACAAAAACATAAAGAAAGAAAAAAGAGTGCTACAGTATGTGTGATATACTTACCAAAACTTCAGATCTGGAAAGATAGAGGTGTGCTTAGATCTAGAGAGAGGGAGAGGGAGGTGGAGAGAGAGAGAGGGAAGGGGAGAGAGAGAGAGGGAGGGGGAGAGAGAGAGAGAGGGAAGAGGAGAGAGAGAGAGAGGGAAGGAGAGAGAGAGAGAGAGAAAGAGAGAAAGAGTGACAAACAGAGGTGCGTTGCGCGCGTGCAAAGTCGACAGTCAAAGATCTAAGTTCAAAATGCCTGAAATGTCAAATGTTTGCTCTGGGGCCCGGTTAAAAACCGAGCATCGGTATGAGCATCGATATAAGCGTCCATAATTTCTAGTAACTTACCGACGCTTATATCGAGGCTCATACAGACGCAATTGTTCCGAAGCTAAGCAGCTTTCCCAAATCTTTCGAGGGTCTTACCGAGACACGGAACGTCGGTATGCGGAACGTCGGTATAGCCTCGATATGTTGTAGTGTATCCATTCATCAGAGTGTCCTAAAGTGTCATCCCCCCCTTCTTGGGGAGGCTCCATATTTTGAAGTCTCATCAAAACGAGTAAGTAGTGGAGTGTTAGAAAGAGCTTAGGAATAGGGGATTGAGTATAAAAATGGAAACGAGTGCACGACTAACCCACCCCAACCATTTTGCAAGTGTTGGATACATTTATTACACTATCATGTGTTATGGGTATATGCGCTCAAATGTGTCATTTTCAAGTTGACGTTATGTTCGAAAATTTATTGATTGATAGCTCATTCTATGATTGATTGATAAACGAGTCCATTTGGAGTGATTGATAGCTTATTTTGAAGGTATACAAAGTCTAATCTATGTGAAAAAAACCTTAGATGGTTTGGATCTGAGGTGCTAAGTCGAATAGGTACAAACAGGTTGAGGAGCTATAGAAGGGGGTGAACAAAAGGTACCTAGCAGGGTGTTGGGTTGTAGGGTATGCACACACCCACAATTGTGCATAAGAACCCTCCCTAGACCATGAGAATAATCCTCTTTGTATATACTTGAGTGTCACATGTGAACACTCTCCAAAAATCACCTTTTTGATATTTCCTCATACCATAGTGTAGGTGACCTTGGGTATTTTCTTTATTTTGCTCTCTTAAAGCAAATCCCACATAGAGAAATCCTAGAAATCCCCACGCATGCTTTTGGAAGATTTGTTTGTTAGGATATTCTAGAAGATTGGCAGTTAGAGAGAGAATCACCTTTTTGACTTTTCAAAGAGGCACATGGGGAATAGAGCTTAGCCTATAAATATGAGCTCATTTTTGTAAAGAAGGGAGCTTTTGGTCGACGTGCTCTCATGTAAAATCTCTTCTCAATGGAAGATGCTCTCATTCACTCCAAGAAGACTATTTACATTTACATGTATTGTGTCTTGTGAGTGTGTGAGAGTGGTGTGTGTGTGCCATGCATGTCTCTCCTTTGTATGAGTAGGATAATTGCATTTGCTTGTATTTTCCTTATGGACAAGGATCCTTGACCCTCTATTCTCCTTGTTTTCAAGCATGTGGCAAAGCATGGGGCTGTTGCCAATGGCTTAAACATGTGGGAGATAGGGGTGGATGAGAAGAGAGTCACTCTTGAGCTTTCCTACTTGCTTCCATGCAAGGTGGTGTGGGTTTTGGGCATTCCTTGCTACAACCTCAACACTTTTTGGCGCCGTTGCCGGGGATGGTCGGCCTTTCATCACTTGGAGAGCTCAAGAACATGTGGTAAAGTATTGTGTTGCAATTTTTTTGCTCATTTGTGTAGGATTTGAGTTTGTGCATGACACTTTCACCCTTCCATTGGGCCATTAGTTCCCAATTTCTTGTCTTTAGTAGGAAAGTTTCCGTTCAGTTTTGTTGTTGCACAGAAACACCCCCTAACCCCCTTCTCTCTCTCTCCCTCTTTTACATATATACACACCTCCACACACACCCATTTTGCATCACTTTCTCACCTCTGTTATTTCTTATAAAAAGTGATGGCCTTGGAAAGGGGGTGGGTAATTGGCTCTCTTTTCCTCGCCCTCTCTCCATTAAAAACCCCAAAAAATAAAAGAATCTCAAAAATCCGTGTTTAGGAATATCGGCGCCCAAATTATGGATGTTATACTACACATTCACAGCACCTAGCAGAAGAATTTCTTCACGCATATAATGCCCAACGTCATCAAAAGTATAAAGTTATCACATATAGGATAGGAGCTATGTCGGCCAGATGAGATGGTCATGAATCTTGGTGAACAATTTGACTTGTTTTTTTGTAATCTATTTGGAATGAATGGTATATGGAGACTTCTTCTGATCATGTGCATTATGTCCAACCTATATGGAGTTTCTCACTTGAAACACTCACATTCATGATACTCTTTCCTGAAGATCTCGGATTTTGATACTTGGACATAGAGAAGGATCTGAGGATTAGTTCTTCTTGTATTGAGTGCACGATTGATATATGCATGGAAAGTTGGTTGTCATTTTGATTACACATGTATATTGTTAAATATATATACTGTTTTTCAAATGAGAATTCTCTGATGCATGTCTGAAGGTCTTCACTATCAGAACAACATGGGAGTAGTGATCTGTGGGATTATCCCACTAATGAAGATTCACCCTAATCTCGGTTGCAGTATGTTTTATGCTTGAGTAATGATGAAATATTTCCTTTATGCTTGGTCACTATGATGGGCTGAAATGATTGATCATGTCACTCATGTACTGTTATGTTCACATGAAAATACATAAGCCAATGCACACTCATTAAAAGGTACTGAAAAGAGAAACGATCATCTCATGTTTTTCAATGAAAGCGTGTCATACATGCACTTGATACACAGGGCTTGACTTAGAATCCGCATGGTGGCAATCATCAAGTTTTAGGACAAATGTTGAAACTTTGGTGACTGCCCATTGTGTTTTATACCTTAATGATCACTTCCTCATAACTTGGAGATAGCCATGCCTTCTTTCTTGGGACTCAAGTTAATACTTTCTTGTGACTCAAGTTAATTGACTAGGCTATGAGAACTTTGCGGGATTGACCATATGGAAGCATGCTTACCCAAGGAGAATTTGATCTCTGGATTCCGGAACTTAGTACTTTTGCTGACCAAACCCTCTGATTGCAACCGCTCTATGCAGCAATTGACTTTTAATATGAAGACAGGAATACACATAAAACCAAGATCAATGTTGTTATAATCTCTGAAGATACCTATGATCTAGTTGTGTTCTTTCATGTTTTCAATTGCTCTTTAAATGTTGTGTCTATGATAATTTTTAGTTCGTTTGCTATTAGGGTGGTTTTGGTATTTCCTACAACCATCCCAATTTTGGGTAGGGGGGAAGACGATATTTCTCTTGTCTGACAACATTGTATGAATATTCCCGGGGGAGACAGACGGCTTGAGGGAAGTCAATTCTCCTCAACTTGGAGGCATACTATTGGGTATTTCTGGGTGAGCAGGCTGTGGTGTATTAAACTTGGGTTCCAGATCTTGTGATTGGCCATTTGAAAGGATGGACAAGACTACATCGTCTATATCCAATTGCAATTCAGGAAAACTTGGGCTAATTATGAGATATGTGGCAGCAAGTTCTGGTAAAACTCATGGTTTTCTAGTCATAGATAGGCTCTACGAGATGCAAGTATGTTCTGCAGGCATTAGAGTCTATGATTTTTTGCGTTACAGTTCAGTTGAATATTCTTTTGTGATTCGATACATTTGAGTGACATTTATCTTAGGAAAGAATCACGAGTTATTAAATGCATGGTCACCTTATTTTCACCTTCACAAACTATGAGGAAATTATGATTGACGTATTTGGTTGAAAATAGGCCATTGCACACTCATTTGAGGCACTAGAAGGGCAACATTTATCTCATATGTTTCAAAGTAATATGTCACACGCACCTGTTTGATACACACATCAGAATCAATTATGGCATACTTAAGATGTGGGCAATATAGTTAAAACATTAGGTTGTTGTTTAGGAGCTCCTTGGAGCTATTTTGGGATTGATTGGCAGGGATATGGTGCACTTCTAGTTAAAACATATTAATTTTGCAAACATCCGGCAGTCCTATAGGACGTGGTGTTCCTTGAAGTAACTGAACACTTGGACTCTCCTGAGGGCTCTGTTCTGTAATACACGATGATCTGAGTATTTGTTTTTTGCCAGGGAAATAATTCTCTGGTTTTACAAATGCACTGAAGGCCAACACAGAATTTAGCATTAATCCCATTTGACTCCTATAGATGCTCTCTGGTGAATGATGTGGTTTGAAGGTAATTGTGAAATCTTGTGAATGACCCTTACGGGATTGGTGTGTAATTACCCTCTACACTGGTTTTGGGGAAAAAACTTAGTATGATTTGGGGCATATGATTGACATTGCTTCTTCTGTTGATAAATTGACTACATGTTCTATCAATCTCGAAATGATTCACTTTGTGATGTGCTCACCTGATGTTGAGAGCAGTATGGGCACCCAAGGACTGACTAGACAAGGAAGCCAGCGGAGAGAGTCAGAGCGAGGTGAAGGATTAAGTAGATAGAGCAGTCGATGCAAATCTGACAGATAGGCCCTTCAAATTTTTCCAAATCAACATCTTTACAATAGTGATTCTCATCACTAACAATCATTGTAAATACCATTTCATAATTTTGTAGCTCCATTTTGTGCAAGCCAAGGAGTCCTTGAGCTTGAGGAGCTTTATAAGTACCTACCTGTCAGTTTTCACATTTTTTAGACTTTGTTTGAACCTCCAAATAGGGTAGAGAACCTAATTTTTAACTAGGCTGGACACTAGGTTTGGACACGGCCAAAACCTAGTCAAAAACTATAAATAGAGCTAGAGAGCTCATTTTTAAGGTTAGCTTGTAATTTATTTGAACTTGTAAGAGCTTTTTGAAAGTAATCTAAGAACTCCATTAATTCTCACTCTTTGTCTTACCGTGTGTGCACGTGTGTGTATGTGTGTGCATGTTGGTGTGCTTCTCACTCACGCACTTGTGCCTTCACTTGCTCGAGGTCTTCATACCATCCTCATGTCTTCTCGGATTGACATTAAAGGAGGTGCTACTCATCACCGAGCTACACCAAATTTTGGCATCGTTGCCGGGGATCGAGCTTTGAGGACGAGCGTGTGATGGTAAGACGTAGAGTTGTGACGTTGGCGTTGTAGGTAATTTCTTTACTTTTCCTTACTTTTCTCATCCTTACTTCATCATCATCATCACCATCATCATCCCCATCATCTTCCACCTCCATCTCCATCATCGCAAAAATTTCAGTTTTTTGACTATATCTCCTTCCCCCTTTCATTTCCCTCATTTCACTTGTGAGAGAGAGCAAGAGAGCTATCTTGTGTGCACTGTTTTTGCATGTTTTTTGAGTTTTCTTGCAGGTATTGGCCATCCCATCATCTCCAGCACATCGTGCAGGTACGAAAATGTGCAGAACTGTCTCTGTGTCGCAAGCTTCTGTCCATCGCGATTGACAGAAAATTTCATCTATTGGTAAAATTAAGTGCACCACAGTAGACTAGAGACCTTGCACATCACAAATCCACAAAAATTTTTGGAAAATTTGCATTTTTTCAGTCCATCGCGATTGATAGCATCAATCGCGATTGACACTGTCCATCGCGACAGACAACCAGTCCATCGCGATTGACAGACCCCGACGGACACGTGTCCATCGCGACGAACACCCCTATCCATCGCGACCGACAGAAAAATCGTGATTGACACCCCCTTTCACCGAGATTCTTGTCCATCGCGACATATAGAGCCCCGATTGACACAAATTCATGGAAAACACCAAAAATTCCAGTCCATCGCGACTGACAGTAGTCCATCGCGATTGACAGCGGTCCATCGCGATTGACACCAGTCCATCGGGATTGACACCAGTCCATCGCGATTGACACCAGTCCATCGCGATTGACACCAGTCCATCGCAATTGACAGCCAATTTCGGCCAATTTTTTAGGGTTTTTTAATCTGAGGATTTTGGCTAATTTTGGGCATGAACATTTCACTCTAAAGCACATAAGGAGGCCATAAGAAAATAACTTGAGAAGTCCTGTTTTCCTGATAGCCTGTTTGAACCCTGTTTTAATCCCTGAAGCCTGAACTGACATAACTTTCTCATACGAAATCCGTTTGCTGTGATTCTTGTTTTGTTGGAAAGCTCGTGGGGAGTACAGGATTATTAATATCAGGATTATTAGATAGGGTATTTTGAAGTTGACCATACCCCGAGGTAGGAAAACTGAGGGATCCTTGGGATTGTTTTCCATAAAGGAAAAGGATAATTTGGTTTGTGAGTTACATGCATGAAAGTGGTCTATTATGTCATTTGAACCTAAGTCTTGAGCTAACCGTGGGACTTTTACAGGTCCAGTAAGAGCACTTGAGGGCATTCTAAGCAAGAGTAAGTGCAAGCTTGGGAACACGCTTCCTGAGCACTCAAGGGCAACCAAGGAGGAAACAAAAGGTTGGAAATTCTCAACTCCCTTTGTCAATTCCTAGCTTAGGCTAAGAACGACTAGTGATAGGAGTAAGCCTGGGCGGTGATAGGCATTTATCAAGTTGAAGAATACCTAAATACTCAAGTTCAAGCTAACGACATAATCTTTGTACGGTCGAGAACTCTAAAGGAAAAGAACTTAACATGGAACGATCAACTTCAAGTGCGAAAATTAACTCAAATATTCCTGACGACGTGATTTCTGACAAGAGCATAAACACGGTAACCACTAAAAAGAATCAAGTAACTGATACAAAAGAACTCAGCAACGAGGTTGTACCTGGGCAAATTTGGGCTATTCAATTAGGCTTATGAACCTTAGATCAGGGCGACATCTAGGGAGAGATAGACAGAGTCTTAGGTCTTCAGAGGCTAGTGTCAACCACACTGCTAGGTCTTGGGCCCAGAAGTTGAGCCACCACTCATACTACCCTAGCTCTGAGACTAGTGAATCAGAGATGTCTCAAGGCATGGACAAACCTACGGGAAGTTCAGGGGTGCCATACTTGCACAGGGTAGAAGGCCCGTACAAGACACAGCTGGAATACCTTAGAACCAACCGATTAGGTGCTAGCATCTATGAGGACGGCCTAGGAAGATCCGTGGTCCAAATCAAAAACCCAGACGAATCTATTGGGCTAGAGCACCCTGCTGTCAAGTTTGAAAACGGAGCATACCTAGACAAGGAAGGGACAATATACGTGGTCACTAGTCACCCGGAGAGGACAGATGAATTCGGGAATGTGATCCCTGAGATGGACATAGATGACTTAGAACAAGGAAACATGGGTGCAGAGCCCACGACCCCTCGAGGGAAATCTGTTCTTACGAGAATTCTCACTCCTGAGTGGATTCCCAGGACAACAAGAGTATAGATCTGCTTCTGAATCGAGAGACTAACGAAGCCTTTTGGAGGTATAAATCTGATCGGCCAAATGATATAGGAACAATCATGATCTATGAGTTTAAAGATCCAGATAGCCCAGGTAGAGTGACCTACTTAGATCACACTTCAGAGAGGATCTTTGTGGTTACAGAAAATGATAGGCATGCTTACACTTGGAAAGGTGAATTCATTTTCCCCCAACCAAGATCGAACGTGTCCTATGGTCACCCTGGAGCTGGAACATCCCAAGCTCATGGAACTCAAAGAGACAGACATAGAGATAGACCTGAGGTAAGCTTTGCCAACCCAGGGGGCAGAGAAAGAATGAGGACGGAAACAAATAGAGTAGAACCTGATGTACTTAGAGCTCCCAGGAATCAAAGAAATGCTGATGAGTTCCCTCTACCACGACCTAGAGAGCACACAAGGACTTTGAGACCAACTCAGCTAGTTAAGTCCATGAAGAACTACTTCGATGGCACTGGAGATCCATACGATCATGTGGCTGAGTTTAGGCAAGTCTTGAGAGCTGAACAAGTGGAGGATCTATTCACGCAGTACAATGCCTTTGGTCTAACCCTTAGGAACACAGCCATTACGTGGTTTCAACCATTGAATGAGAGACAATTCAGGAGTATCGACCAACTCCTAGAGGCTTTCATTATTGAATTCTCTAAGAGTGGCATAAGGCATAATACCTCCTCGCTGATTCACAGCTTCAAGCAAACCCCTCAAGAAACCATGAGACTTGCAGGAAGAAGATTTAGGCAATACTTAGAAAGATGCCCTGTTTCGGAGCTACCCACACCAGCTAAGCAAGTGGCTTTATTCTTGGATGGATTGCTAAGTACCAAATTGAGATCTTATGTGTACTTGAAGGACCCTAGGACCATAGAAGAGTGTGTACGCATGTGCATTGACATCGAGGATAACCTAGGGGAGGAGTTAGAGCTTTCCAAAATATACAAAGATTCAGATAGTGCCTCTAGCCTCTCTTCCACGCAATCCACATCAATTGAGGAACTCGCTGAGAAAGTGGCACAAAACCTAGGTGTCTCTAGCAAACAAATCCCAAGGTTTGCCCCTGTGAAAAGATGCTATACTTGTGGTGGCGACCACATGGCGAATGTATGTCCCATTATGGCTCAACTCCAAGTAAATCCTAGTAGCCAGTACTGCACCATAGAACGGAGGTACACCAATCACACCGCGCAAGATTGCCCCTACAATAAGCAACCCGTTAGGCAGACGTACCCACAACCATACCCTCAACAAGGAAGATACCAGAACCAGTACCCACCTCAGCAGTATGCGAGGCCTCAACAAACCTACCAACCCTACCAAAACCAACAAAGGCCTCAGCATGTGCTAGCACAACAACCCCCTGCTCCAGCTAATGTGATTCTGGTAAAGTATGCTGCTGCAGAAGAAAACCTGAATAGAGCTATAGTCCCTGTAACACCAGTGCTTTCAAAAAGTGATCCTAGTGACCATAGTTTCAATTCTACACATGTTGATAGCCCCCAGGCCTACTACATGCAGTCTCCTGAACATGGTGAGTCCTACTATAGTGAAGAGCCAAATGAACCTAGTTGGGAGTCCGATTACACAAACGTCATGTACGCAAACCCCAACCCTAGACCTCAACCTAAGCAAGTAAGACCTCCATTCCCTAGAGGACCATGCTACAGATGTCAAGGAGATCATCTCATTCGTGATTGTCCCGTGCCTCCACCTACACAACCCCAGTCAGTGATGATCCAGGGCTTTTGCCAAGAATGTGGAAAGGAGCATCTCTTACGAGATTGCCCAAAGAATCCCAATAATATGCCAAAAATCACTCCTATCAACGTTATTGGGTTAGTTGTAGACTCCACAGGGAGTGTGACTTCCACTGCACCAGTACAAGTAATCACTAGAGCCCAAGCCTTGCAACAGAACCAAAGCGTAGGCCAGGAAAAGAGCCCAGATGTTAGTGAAACGGAGAGCATGACAAAGAAGAGGACTAGAGCTTGGAGAGATAGTTGTGAAAGAATGAAAAGGCAATGGGCAAAAAAGATGAGTGAACTCGAGGAAAGCCTCAGAGAAACAAGGGCCAGGATAACTGAACTCACATCTCAAACTCCCTCTCACACTACTCCACCTCCACCATTCCCAACTCCATCCGACCCGCCACCTTCCAACCCACCTCACCTAATTCCACCACCCCCTAGAGTAGGATCAGACCTAGCAGATCCCACTCCCGAGGACCTTAATATGATGCTTAAAGCATATCAGGCCAGAATCCAAGAAGGGCCAAACGTAACTGATCATGAAAAGTGTTAGCCTAGAGCAGAACTAGAGCTAGAACGAACCAAAATTTGTGCTACGATGGTGGAATTGGCTCAGACCATGTTTGAGGCTAGTCGCCTATTTAACATCTCTAGTTCAGTGAAGACACAGTTGCACTTTGATGGACTGTTAGAAAGAATAGAGAAGCTGATTGCACAATCAGAAAAGGAACCCACCTCTCAACAAAAGGACAAGGCAAGTGAAAGAGTAAGCATTCCTGCCCAGGAAGCCTATGTGCCTGAAGCCTATGTGCCTAACTCTACGGAGCCAGACACATCATCTTCTATGAATCGGTTCACACCAGAATTCCTACGAGAGATTCAAGAAGACAAATGGGCTAAGGAAAGTGAAGTCCCTCCTCCTATTGAACTTGTGGATGATGCACACGACCAATTCCCACAAGACATCCCATCTATTTATGAGGAGCAGGAGAGCACCCAATCTCAGGAAAGATTAGACTTTGAGTCTAACTCTCTGCAAGAATTACCCCACTTCACAGGCCCATGGGAAGCTAAGTCCACTTGTATGAGAGCACCCACGGTCATGGTACGAAATGAGGACTCAGTCATACGTAGGAACACAGAGATAGTGAAAAACACTAAAGTACAGTGCAACCTCACCTTAGAAGATCTACTCAAAGTAAGGCCAGAGCTATGGAAACATGTAGCCAAACAAGTACCAGAAATAGCCAAACCTCGTTCCCAGGTAGGATCCCAGAGAATAGTGCCAGAAATACCATTGGACAAGATAGGAGACATGAGTGAGGGCGAAGAGCGAAACACATATCTTCCTATCACCCATCAAGGATACACCACCAAGGCCATTCTAGACTCAGGTGCAGGAGTTGCAATTGCTACCACTTCCCTATGGAAGCGTTGGGGCAAGCCAGCACTCAGCCCAACGAGAATGAAATTGCAGATGGCCGATGGTCATATTGAGAGGCCCTTAGGATTGCTAGAAGGAATAACTCTCACCACGTGTGGTGTCGAGTTCGAGCATACATTTTCTATATGTGATTTTAGCAAAAACCATGCCTATGAAATGATCTTGGGACGACCCTTTATGCGACAGTTGCAAGTGGTACAAGACTGGGGAACCAACTCCTTGTACCTGCAACACTTAGGTGTTACGACCAAAGTGAATCTTAAAGATTACTCTCATAGAGATGTCCCTCCTATCCAATGGAATCCCATCCATAGAGCCAAAGATGATACGGAATTTGTGCATTCCATAGGATCAGGATCCTCATGGATGCATGAAGAAACCCACTTATGGATGTGCAAAGTGGCAGTAGAAGAGGAGAAAAGAGAAAAGGCCAGAGAAATAGGTGCAAACGAAACACATAGACCCATTCAAGATTTCTTGATGAAGAATTTGAACCCCATGGCTGGGCAGAAATCTTAGCAACAATGGATGTAGCCATCAATGAGGAACAATGGACACCCCACTGTGATGAGGACGGCTATGACATTTCACTCTTCTCCATAGAGCCAATCATGGGAGAGGCAGTGTTAGAAGAGTGTGAACCTAGCCCTGATGCATTTGAGGATGCAAGTGACTCTGATCTAGAGTCAATCATTATGGACCCACCTTTTGCATCAGATGAAGAATACTTCTATGAAGTAGAATTTCAACCCCAGAGGCACGGAGAGCTTACAAATGATGTAAGGCTAGCCACACATGTAACCCCTAAGGAAGAAGGAAAGAAAAGGAAGAAGAAAGAAGTCACACCAGAAGAGGAAGAATCTTTGTTTGAGGTCCCGGAAAATTTTAAGAAGTATGAGATAGATGACAGGAGAGTCATGATTAGAATGCCTAAACGAGAGGCGCAATGGGGGGAGGCCTATGATAACAAAGAAACCACGAAGAAAGTGGTTGTAGCCATCGAAGAGGGAGAAGAAAGATGCACGTACATAGGCCATGACCTGACAGAAGAGGAAGAACAAGAGCTAATAGCCTTGCTAAGAGAATACAGAGATGTATTCGCTTGGAGTTACAAGGATTTAGGAGTGGACCCTGACATATGCTCACACACTATCCCCATGACCTCAGATGCCAAGCCTTCTAAGCAAAAGCCATATACATATAATGATAATTATGCTGCCAAGATCAAAGAGGAGATAGATAGACTGGTTGAAGCTGGATTTATCTATGAAATTGAGCACACAGAGTGGGTATCCCCCATCGTAGTGGTGCCCAAGAAAAATGGAAAGCTACGTGTATGCATTAACTTGAAGAAGGTTAATGTAGCCACAATTCGAGATAACTATCCGCTTCCTATCACAGAGCATCTCTTAGAAAGAGTAGCAGGCAAGGAAGTGTACAGCTTCCTCGATGGATTTTCGGGCTACAATCAAGTAGCCATAGCTCCAGAAGATTAGCATAAGACAGCTTTTGCCACAGAGTGGGGTATATTTGCCTTTCGTGTAATGCCATTCGGGCTTGCCAATGCTCCTGCAACCTTCCAAAGACTAATGTGCCATGTATTTAAAGAGTTCCTGAGGAAGAACTTAGAAGTCTATGTTGATGATCTTTGTGCTCATTCCAACATCAGACAAACCCATATTCCTGAACTCAGACAAATCTTTGACAAATGTAGAGAATATCAAGTCTGCCTAAACCTAGAAAAGTGTGTGTTTATGGTCAGGCAAGGCAAGATTCTAGGGCACATAGTGTCAAAGAATGGCATATCCACTGATGAAGAAAAAGTGAGAGCTATAGCCGAGTTACCTAGGCCTAAGAATGTCAAGGAAGTACAAGCTTTCATGGGGCATTGTGGTTATTACCGACGGTTCATTCACATGTATGCTGTCATTGCAAAGCCCATGTACGGACTTCTGACTAACTTTGAGTGGACTGATGAATGTGAGAATTCCTTCAATGAGCTTAAACGGCGATTATGTTCAGCACCAATCTTAACCACACCAGATTGGAATAAGCCTTTCCATGTTCATGTGGATGCATCCAATTATGCTATTGGGTGTGTACTCGCGCAACCTACTGGTGAAGGTAATATGGATTTTCCAATTGTCTATGCTAGTAGACAATTGAATGCAGCTGAACGAAATTATACAACCACCGAACGAGAAGGATTAGGCATGGTATATGCAGTTAAAAAGTTTAGACATTATTTGCTTGCAAATAAGTTTAAATTTTTTACTGACCATCAGGCACTGCTATATCTCGTGAACAAGCCATGCAATACAGGTAGATTAGTAAGATGGTTCCTCTTACTAATGGAATACGACTTCGAGGTTGTGGTAAGGAAAGGTAGGACTCACTTGAGAGCAGACCATCTCTCTAGACTCACATCTGGAGAAGCTCCACAAGGAGTGTGAGATGACCTTCCCGATGCTTACTTGTTTAATTTGGAAGTGGTGCCACAGTGGGCTAAGCCACTAGTGCTAGTATTGACATACGGGCCTAACCATCCAGTAATAAACACACAGGATAGGGAGGTAGTAAAAGCCCAAAAGTATCACATCATGGCAGGAAGTATGTACAAACACACAGATCAAGGGATCTTGGCTTGTTGTGTGGACGAGGATGAGTACGCTAAATGGTTGCAACTAGCACATGTAGGTGCATTAGAGCAACACTACTCAAAGCAACAAACCCTACAGACACTAAGGAGACTCGGAGTCCATTAGCCGACGATGGAAGCTGATGTCCAGAAGTTGTGCAAGGAATGCCCAATCTGCTGCACTAAACCACTTGTGGAACATGCCACTCTTTATCAAGTGTCCATAGTGCCAGATTGGAGTGAACCACTAGTATCCTTCTTGAGGACGAAAACATTCCCTCCACACATGACTATGGCTAGGAAAAGGAGTTTAGAACAAGAAGCCCTAGATTACTCACTCATTGGTGATAATCTATACAAGCGTGGTAAAGATGGTTACCTGAGACTATGTGTCCATGAAAGTGAATATCTCAAGATCTTGGAAACGGCTCACCAAGGTGTAGCAAGAGGACACTTTAGACCAGATCGGGTGATCAAGGCGATACTATTTGCGGGCTTCTGGTGGCCGACCCTTCGCATGGACGCACATACCTACGTGAAACGATGTGATGTTTGTTAGAGAACTCAGTATCCTATACGCAAAGATGAGATGCCACTGAAACCTATGATGGGTGGACGTGCATTCTCTAAGTGGGGAATAGACTTCGTAGGTCCTATCAATCCCCCAGCTAAGGGTTCCCATGCTGAATATATCATTGTTGCCACGGACTATCTAACCAAGTGGGTAGAGGTAAAAGCCACAACGAAGAACGATGATCAAACAACAGCTAAGTTTTTATTTGAGAATGTGTTCACTAGATACGGGCTACCTATAGAGATAGTTAGTGATAGAGGCACTCACTTCTTGAATGAAGTTATTGAAAATCTGCTCCAAGAATTCTTGGTAGTACATAAGAAGTCTGCCCCCTATCACCGTCAAGCAAATGGCCAGGCTGAGAGCACCAATAAGATCTTATGCAATGTACTGACGAAATTAGTGAACAATAAACACTCTGATTGGGACAAACAGCTACACCATGCTGTTTGGGCATATCGAGTGGCCTACAAAACGATACTCCAAGCCACCCCCTTTCATATGGTATTTGGCCAAAATGCAGTGCTACCGTTGGATTTCTTAATACCTACATTGAAAGTAGCACAAGAGCATGAATGGACAGGTCATGAACTCTCCTCCAGGATCTTTGACCTAGAACGATTAGGAGAAACAAGACTGAGGGCGGCTGCAGGGATATATGCAGCTAAGAAACGACAGAAGGCATACTTTGATGCCCACGTCAAGGATAAAGGTTTGAAGGCAGGCGACCTAGTACTAGTCTACACTTTGAAACAACACGCGAGAAAACTAGAGAAAAGAGGCTACGGACCCATGATCATTAATAGGATCTCAACTAGTGGAGCAGTTCAACTCGCTACCCTCGAAGGTGATGTTCTTCCTAGCTATATAAGCGGGTGCAGAGTCAAGTTATATCAGGAACCTCTGACGGAAGAGATGCTATGTCGACTCAACATTGCTAAGAAACGCAAAGAAGAAGAAAAACGAATTCGAGAAGAAGCTCAAGCAGAAGCATTGGAACGCATCCGGAGAATGAAGTTGAGAAGACAGGGTAGAGAGCAACCTAGGACAGATGCATATGCAGATCAAGGATATCATGTGGCTATGTGTGAAGTTTCAGGTGTCAGCTCTCATAGGATAATTGATCGACGTCCTTTTATAACCTTAGAGATAGGACAAGGAAAGGGTGCAAGGACTGTAAGAGCCTTGATTGACTCAGGTGCAGCCACTAGTGCTGTTAAATTTTCGTACTGTCAAGAGTTGAAATTATCTGTCAATCCTCTAGAAGCATATCTCATAGGATTGGGAGGTGTGGAAACCCCTTGCATGGGCGAGGTGGAACTTCCCATCTACATTCAAGACGAAGTAATGACAGTCAAAGTACTAGTGTGTCAAGATGAGGACCTCACTGAGCCTCTTGTCTTGGGTCACGACTGGATCTATGATCATGCAGTCAACCTAAACCTAAGAAGTGGACTTCTTTAGGTATGGGTAAATCATAGTCGAATTACAGTTGAATTGGAAAATGAGGCACTCAAGGAACTAGGTAAGGCACGAACTCCTAGTCCTTCCAAGGGTGCACATGAAGTTGACAATGCTATTCTTGTCCATTAATGTATGATGCAGAAAGAGGATTGTCTCAACAACGGAGTCAAGGATAAGACGGTACTCCCTTCTTTTCCAAAGGCCAGAAGGATGCAGCAGCCAACGGCAGATCAAATACAGAAGAAGCAGAACACTACCTATACTGGAGGCCAAAAAAAGGAGCAAAGCAGATTGTTTCAGCCGATGAAACAAGTATGGAGGCGAAAAGGCGAACACCCTGTTCCGACCAGGCCAACACCACGGCCAAAACCTCTTATTAGTAATCAACAACACGACACTAATAAGAAGTCCTTCATAAATTCTTCTACGAAAGTGAAGTCTATTTGGGTACCCAAGAAGTCAATGAAGGCCAGCCCACAATCACGACAAATCTGGGTGCCTAAGGCTTGCTTGCGGGCTCAAATAGCTACACCAAGGCCAAACCCTGTACAACATGTTTTACTCACGCGAACCTCTGAGGCCCAGTCTTACACATCACGCACTAACACGTATTCTTCCATGAGCACAAGTAGAATCACTTGTAAATGGGTCCCTAAAAAGCCCCATTTTTCAAGTAAATACCCTATCACACTCTCTAGAGCCTCCACAAAGTCAAAATCAAAACCTATCCATTGCATTTGGCAACCTAAAACTTGTAATAAACCCCCGGACCCCAATTGTAAATCCATGTCCACCTACTAACTACTTCACTCTCACACCACATCATTCCGCTTAGCTCTTAGGTCTACCCAATTCCTAACTACACACACAAGCACCGAGCACTTAATTACCCCCTAACCTCTCCCGAACCTCATGTTAATGTTGTAACAGGGGACACAGTGTCATTTTTGTGTCCATTGCAATGTTAACATTTATTCATATATTCCCACAGAACCAGCTGTGAAGTTTTCAACATGGCTGAGGCAGCAGGAACTAGCTCTCAAACAGAAACGAGCCAGCAAGTGGTGGACTTAGACAGTTTACCCGTTTTGCCTGAGACAAATGAAAGACCAGAAGAATTGCAGGCCATCAAAATCATACCTATAGCGGACCCTCCTAGTGGACATACCATGCCCATAGGAAAAACTTCCCACTTGTTTAGTGAAGTGGCAGGACCCTTGGGAGAGGGAACATACCTATGGGAATCAGAGTTGGACTTCAATGGGAAGCAAGGTAAATACCATTTCTTTACAAGAGAATTTGAGAAGTTACAAAATGCAGAAGGTCTACGTTCGGTATGGGAAAAGGCAGGATTGGATGCATATTTCAGTGCACGGCTCCCAAAGCCTGACTTCATGCGATGCTACTATCTCATCAACACCTTGACTCCAAACAAGAACCCAAAAGGCGCAAGCTCATTTGTGATTCCATCTCTGACAAAAGGAAATGAGCTCAAAAGGTTTAGGTTATCCAACAACTTGGTAAGGGAGGCCCTAGATATGCACGGAATGCATATTCCTACAGAGAAGGAAACCCTAGAGCCGGATTACATGAAGAATCGAAGCCTCACCAAACTCAAGGACATGGTGTCCATGACGCCTAATATTGCAATACACCTTCGCATGTGCATGCAACACTTTGCTTTTCCTGCACAAGATAGATTCACCATGCCGCCCAAAAAGATTTGGTTTAGTTTGTATCTGGCAGAGACACAGAGCCTCACCATCAACTTACCCCACTGGATAATTGATCAGATACACCTGGCTCACAAACGATGGCCGCGAAAACAGGTTTTATATGGATGTTGTGCTTTGACGAGAATCATTTATAGGTGTTTGGCTTATGACATTCCTATTCAACGAGCCCTGATGTGGAATCGGGTGGAACAGTTCAGAGGAAGGACATCCACTGGACCCCCTTCTAAGAAGATGAGAGGTACTGTCCAAGTCCCTTGTGCTCAACCACGTGGAGCCACCCTAACACCAGACGTTACCCCTCCACCCAAAAGAGTTCGGCCTTTCACACTACGACTTCCAAGACGCAACACCGATGGGTCTAACTTGATATTTCCTCCAGTCCCAACAGATCTTGAATTTCCTAGTGGGGCACCTTTGGAAGAACTCACGAATGAAGACTTTGAACAATTATTACAAGATGTAGAGCTGGAGGCAGAAGAGGCACAACAAGTGGAGAATGTGCAAACGCAGGCAACAACCTCCCAAGTACCTGTCACCACAGTTGAAGTGGATGAAGAGGATGATGAAGATGAAGAACAGGAGGAAGATGAGGAGGATTATGATCAAGAGCATCAAGATGAGCAACAAGAAGTGCTAGAACTTGTAGGTGCACCAGCATATACAGCTCAACTACAAAGGTTATACAACACAATCAAAGCAGTACAAGAAAGGCATCAACTCTCTCTTGTGTCAGGTCAAGCTTTGATGCAAGAAATGCTATCAGATGATGGGGTGGATCAACATTTCATTGACACCCTCAAATTAGTGTCAGAATCTTTAGGAGTTCCGGAGGCTGTCCACACAGCAGTCCGCCAGTCCGTGAGGTATGACAAACGCAGAGTTGACACATTACCACATGCAGGTAAGACTATCAGGATACCCGTCATAGAACAAGAAGTACCCATTGAAACCACAGCTACCCCCACCACCACCATTGACCTCTCTGCTGAAACCTTCGTTCAGACATCACCCATCTCACCCCAGCATCCCCCATCACCACCTTCTCCACCCCCACCACCACCTCCCACCATGGAAGAAACGACAGGCATCACCTCTACCTTCACTTATAACCCATCCTCATTCACATCATTCTCATTTCGAGAACCCACCTCACAAGACACCCTCTTCTCTTTCGTCACCAATCCCTTGTACACTTCAACCCTTCTATCCTCTGAACCCATAACTGGCCATCCCATAATCCCAAGTGTGGTTGGAAACCCAGCACCCACAGAAGGCACCCTATGTTTCCCAACCTATCCCCCAATACGGGTACCTCCATTCCATGACCCTCACTTCCCATCTGGACCCTACACCTCTTTCAACCTGACCTCACCACCCCAATACCCGTCCTTTGTGGAGCAGTTCATCCGCTCTCCAATGTTTCAAGGGCACATTTCCTCGATGTTCGCAACGACATCAATTTACACGAACACCACACTCACTTCACCTACCATACCCACCTACATGGTAGCCCCTATACACACCACTCTGTTTGACCCAATGGACATTTCACTTACCACAGCACCTCTCCCCACAATTCCACCCTCTTCCCCTCCACTACCCCCCACCTCACCACTCACCACATCAGTGGCACACATAGCATTCACTACCTCCCTCCCCAATCCCACCTCCCCTGCATTTCAAACTTTTCCCCTTGCATCTCATAATGTAAATAGCACGTTCAATACATTACTTCAGTGTGCACATCAACTACAACAAGAATACCATCAATTGGAAGAACGCATTGCTGCTCTCCAGGCAGAATCTCAGCGTCTACAAGCTAGAGTCATTAATCTTGAAGTTGATTACCAAACGCTCCTAACCGAGCATACCACCTTACAGCAGGCTCACTCCGAATTGGAATCAAAGACATCGACAGTAGATGATCAAGCAGTCAAGGAACTAGAAACAGTGCTCCAAGCGCAAATGATATCTAATGCCACACTCAGACGCAACCTTGGGCTATTAAGGAAGCATATGGAAGCAACACTAGAAGAGAACAAGAGGCTTCAACAACAAAACCAAGAAAACTTTGAAGCGACAATGGAAGGAACTGTAGGAGAAACCATTAGCCCTACCAAGTATAGAGCAGTCCCATCGGAAGACATTCGTATCTTACTTGAGGAGCATGAAAATTTCTTGGAGTCATATGAAAAGTTAGAGACTGAATGTGCAGACCTAAAGAAACAGATAGCCAGTGCCCCCACAGCTCAACAGGAGCCGATAATCTTGCAACATTCTACAGAAGAAGTAGAGACCCTCCGGAAACAGGTGGCAGAACTCCAAGCACTCCTCTTACCATATGAAAGGCCACCCTCGCCCAATGAAGAACCAGAACCTGAAACAGTAGTGGAAATCCCCGTCGATGACAGCTATGAAGAGCCGTACGAGCCAATGCCAACACCCGGTGGTCGGACTACAGAGGAAGGACAGGACACTTTAGAAATTCAAGTTCCAGATTGGGTCAAAAGGGTCGAGAAAGTGGGTAAGACACATGATGATCGCGTTGCCGTGCAAACGCAATCTCTCACAAATCTGGAAGAAACTGTCCTTCGGTCTTCTTACTTTCAGAACCTATCCCACCAACGGTTAATCACAACATCAGAGTCGCAATACATGCCTTATTTTGTCTTGCTACATGATTATAATGCAGAAGTTAAAAGACATACAGGGAAGGAGCCCACATTTGCCACTCAATTTGAGCCACAGGACTTACCGACAGATGCGCGTGCTGGCTCGATCTTCCAGCCTAATTGGCGTGCACGTCTACTAACCGATTACCCTGAGATGATGAGCACCTGGGCAACCATGCCACTGTATATCAAGTATAATCCATGTTATTGCCCAATGGTATGTCGCAAATCATGGCAAGCATTTGCGATCAAGGTACGCAATAATAAAGAATGCTCGGTTTGGGTTAACTATCCATATTTTGCTCCATCTCGAGGGACCCCAACCGTAGCCTACATGATATCAACAATTCGGCACTGGTCTACACGTCTAAATAATGTACCCGACATAGCAGCGAAAATGTGTATGAAAATATTCGAGCTCATGACCATTGTCTTCAAAACCTTTCGGATGGTACAAGCTCCATACATCTCTGCCCCTGGATTCTCTCAAGGTAACAAGGATTTAGTCTACAACATGAGCCAGACTCCCTCAGTCACTATAATCTTTGCCTGGCATGCAGGAATAAAGTACTTACCTGCATGCTTCAAGCATACATTTGAGGAAATGTTCTCTACGGGATTCTGGGAATATCATTCAGGAATTTTCATTTCCAGACCCACCCATTTGCTACATCTATTCGCAGTAGAACAAGCGATCCATGCAGATCAGTTACGTCTGCCACATCCGGACATTCCAGGACCAATTGATTGGGATCGTATGATGACAGACTTGGCCAGAGGACTACGCATACAAGAACATCAGCTTGCCACTCAGGTTGTGGAATATTACATACAAGGGTGTGTCAGGGACGACAGACGCGAGAGAGGGGGGGTGTTGAGAGCAGTATGGGCACCCAAGGACTGACTAGATAAGGAAGCCAGCGGAGAGAGTTAGAGCGAGGTGAAGGATTAAGTAGACAGAGCAGTCGACGCAAATCTGGCAGATAGGCCCTTCAAATTTTTCCAAATCAACATCTTTACAACAGTGATTCTCATCACTAACAATCATTGTAAATACCATTTCATAATTTTGTAGCTCCATTTTGTGCAAGCCAAGGAGTCCTTGAGCTTGAGGAGCTTTAGAAGTACCTACCTGTCAGTTTTCACATTTTTTAGACTTCGTTTGAACCTCCAAATAGGGTAGAGAACCTAATTTT
Organism: Ceratopteris richardii; assembly: GCA_020310875.1. Classification (NCBI taxonomy): domain Eukaryota; kingdom Viridiplantae; phylum Streptophyta; class Polypodiopsida; order Polypodiales; family Pteridaceae; genus Ceratopteris; species Ceratopteris richardii. The sequence goes on along the minus strand of CM035408.1, from coordinate 181,096,990 downwards.
TAACTAGGTCGGACACTAGGTCTGGACACGGCCAAAACCTAGTCAAAAACTATAAATAGAGCTAGAGAGCTCATTTTTGAGGTTAGCTTGTAATTGATTTGAACTTGTAAGAGCTTTTTGAAAGTAATCTAAGAACTCCATTGCTTCTCACTCTTTGTCTTACCGTGTGTGCACGTGTGTGTGTATGTGTGTGCATGTTGGTGTGCTTCTCACTCACGCACTTGTGCCTTCACTTGCTCGAGGTCTTCATACCATCCTCATGTCTTCTCGGATTGACATTAAAGGAGGTGCTTACCATCCTCATGTCTTCCCGGATTGACATTAAAGGAGGTGCTACTCATCACTGAGCTACACCTGATCTTACAGTCTAATCTTAATTACTCATTGCATCTCTTTTCATATGAAATGACTCGCATATAACTAAAATTCTAGGCACTAAAAATATTGGTGTGCTCTGATGCAGTCATCATCTTAACCTTGTGACTAGTAATTGTTGGATTAATCAATTAAGTTTTTCATTACAAGCTTGTACCTATTGAACTGCTTCATTAATCATTCTTACCCCTATTAAATGATGTGACACAAGCTTGTACCTATTGAACTGCTTCATTAATCATTCTTACCCCTATTAAAGATTTTTTGACCCTTGCCCATACATATCTACTTTGGAAAGAATACACATGGTGTAATTCACTCAATGTTGTTGTTTCAGCTCTCATCCATGCTCATATATCTGCTCAGTGATTGTTCTTGTAACTAAGTGATTGTGCCATATGGGGACCTACAAGTTCTTGGCTTTCATGGATTCTTAACCTTTTAAGCACCATGCTATGAAATTGCAGGAAAAGGCCAGCTCTTCTTGAGGATTTGTTTTTAGATGAGAAAGTCTTGAATTACTTGATGCTCCTTGAAAAGGAAACTAAAATTAAAGTGAATGATTATCTCATTACTAGATGCAGTCTACTTGCTCTTCTGTATGTCATTTCAGGTTTGGGAGCCGCTGGAGGAAGCATTTCCAACCTTACAAACTACTGCACCTTAGAATGAAGGCTGCGCTGGGCTGACTGCCCCCAAGGGGATTGTGTCGCTCAGCATTGCTGATATGAAGACCTGAGGATTGAAGATTTGCAGATTCAAAGATTTGCAAGCTTAGAAAACTCAGATTTGAAGACAGGAGGACTCAAACTTGGACCAATTCAGCAATGTATGCAGCTCTATCTTAGCTTTGTCGAGGATGACAAAGTCTAGGGGGGGAGAGTGTTGGGTTTTAGGGTATGCACACACCCACAATTGTGCATAAGAACCCTCCCTAGACCATGAGAATAATCCTCTTTGTATATACTTGAGTGTCACATGTGAACACTCTCCAAAAATCACCTTTTTGATATTTCCTCATACCATAGTGTAGGTGACCTTGGGTATTTTCTTTATTTTGCTCTCTTAAAGCAAATCCCACGTAGAGAAATCCTAGAAATCCCCACGCATGCTTTTGGAAGATTTGTTTGTTAGGAAAGAATATCCTAGAAGATTGGCAGTTAGAGAGAGAATCACCTTTTTGACTTTTCAAAGAGGCACATGGGGAATAGAGCTTAGCCTATAAATATGAGCTCATTTTTGTAAAGAAGGGAGCTTTTGGTCGACGTGCTCTCATGTAAAATCTCTTCTCAATGGAAGATGCTCTCATTTACTCCAAGAAGACTATTTACATTTACATGTATTGTGTCTTGTGAGTGTGTGAGAGTGGTGTGTGTGTGCCATGCATGTCTCTCCTTTGTATGAGTAGGATAATTGCATTTGCTTGTATTTTCCTTATGGACAAGGATCCTTGACCCTCTATTCTCCTTGTTTTCAAGCATGTGGCAAAGCATGGGGCTATTGCCAATGGCTTGAACATGTGGGAGATAGGGGTGGATGAGAGGAGAGTCACTCTTGAGCTTTCCTACTTGCTTCCATGCAAGGTGGTGTGGGTTTTGGGCATTCCTTGCTACAACCTCAACAGAGGGCCTACTCATGTTTCTTGTAAAAATATGAGAGTAAGATGGCACATTATTGGCATGTTCACTCAAGTGTGTCATGTTATGGTGTAGTTTTCAAAACGTGGTGTTTATGCTCATGGTTAGGATAGAAGTGATGTTTGTGCTTTTGTTTATAATTTTATAGGCCATGTTTATGGTTATGCTTATGAGTTCGTAGGTTTTGCATCCATTTATGGCTACCTTTATCAAATTGGATCTTAGCATCGAGCTCTAAATCTTTTGGCATATCTTCAACGAAGTCATTGAGTTCCTCCACAGCCAACGTCATATTTCCAACTCTCCTCCTTCAGTCTATGTGAAAGATATGATGCAAAGTTTCCAAGTGCGGTCACAACAAAGATCAATGTTGTGCGTATCCAAAAGGGTGCATATATGTATGGTTTGTGCCCAACCTTCTTCATAAAATTCCCCTTGTAAGGGAGAAGAGAATCTCGTATTCTTTCGAAGACATCAGATGTATCTTTATCAAAATATGCATCTGTCAAAGGCTGATAGGTTCGAGTAAGTTTTCCTCTTGTCTCCGTTGGTGAGAAAGTTTGCATGTTTGAATCTGTGTTCTTCGAGTAGAGTGCCAATCGTCTCTCATCAAGTTAGAGAGAGAGGACCTCTCTGATAACACATATATATGCCCATAACGTGTAATTAGTGCCATCCAGCTTATCCTCAATAGCCATCATATGGAATACATCATTGCTTTCAGCCACGACCACTAACTAAAATACCCTGATGTAGAAAAATGATTATATCATCAATAAGTTGAAGAAAACTACTCTATCGAGCTCTACTAAACCTGTTTTGAACTCAAATTTTGCTATGAACCCTATTTTTTTTTTCTCGGAGTCCATTGGACATAATGGATCATGTTCCCGAATAAAGAAAAAGTGTATGTTAGAATGAAGAAGTGTAGAAGAGTTGGTTTTGAGTCTTAGGATACTCTTTATAGGAATAACACTATATTACATGATGAAGGGATTTTGAATTTTCTTAACTTAACATCTGGTTGTCAACAGGTCTTGATGAGGCAAAAGAATATGCTGATAGAAATATTGGAGTCTTGCAGTCATCGCAAGGAGGTGGATTTAAGCTTTGTTGCTTAAGATATATTTCAAAACTTCAAGAGGAATTCTACTCCTTTCAAGGATGTGGTAGACAAGTTCAAATTTGGTTGGGATATTCACTAGTCTAGTCATCAATGAATAGTAGTTCTAAGAGTATTTGGGCCTTTTCTCTCATGATCAAACATTCCATTTCGATGTTGTTGATTATCCACAAAGGGTTTTGACACACAATGTGATGTTGTCCTATGGAACCTATGGAGGTCCTAGATCTTATGGATCATTTGGATCAAGAGACACAACAAAACCTTTAGTGGTACCCACATAGACCTCTACTGTGCTTGTATGTCTAAGTTGAAAAGAGTGGGAAGGTTTTGTATTACCTCTTATATAGATGCTCCACCTAAGCATTTCAGCCTCAAAGATATCACTTATAGATTTGAGTTTACCGGATGGAGAGAAAACTCCTATCTTAGTTTTAAGATATTAGGTTTGTGCAATTGTGAATCCCATGTCGCCACAACCAATGTTATGTATCACCATCGATACTAGATCTACACGTATAGAAGAGGATGTCTATGACTCCCATTTGAGTTCAATCACCGATTTTGGTTGAAGTGGAGTAAAGTCTCTCTAGGGTTTGCTATACTTTTATAGAACTATTTAGATCTTGTATATGCCCTATCACTCCATTGCTAATGTTTGGGATAACATAACTCTCTTATCTTTCTCCTTCCGCTCTATGAAGTTCCTTAACTAATCAAGAGTTGGATTTTCACCCAAACTTGGTCTAGCATTTGTATCACTAATGCGATCCCATAAGTCTTTTCCCATGAGGGAGCCTTGATGAAGAACAAGGAAAAATACTCTTCATCAAGAGGAAGTGGAAAGCTGAGAGGAAGAGGAGGAAGGTTGACCAAGAATAGAGACAACCACAATTTCAAAGGTTGTTTCATATATGACGAGTATGATTTTAGAGTATGATTCAAGCAGTGGTAGGGAGCACTGTAATGTGTGCGCTTCTCATCCTCAATTCTTTGTGGATTCACCAACACTGCATGAGTGCATGTGTTTCAATCTTCATGAAAAAGAGAATCACATGTACTCCTTTGCTACATGCATATCACCTGCTGAAAATGATATACCTGCATCCTAGTCCATATGTATGAGAGGTTGGGCGATTAATCATTTTATCAAGACTTCAAAGTCCCAACTTATGAAGATTGGTAACTATACCCTCAAGAGTGATGTGGGGTGCAATAGTTTTTAATGCTTCGTTTTGTATGCATTTTGAGCCCTCATCTCCTTTCGCAAAGTAATTTGTCTTTTAGCATCATCATGAAAGCGGTCCTAAGTGGCCCTCCGTCCTCTTGTCTGCCTCTCTAAGATGGGGGAGGAATGCCACTGCATGATGCACGAAGGAATTTGGGATCTATGAGCATGTTGATATCTAATGAACAAATGAGAAGGATACTCCTCCCTACCATAGAAGCAACAATCACCATTACTAATATTCAATTTCTTAGTTTTGTTGTGTGTCAAAACCCTTTGTGGATAATCAACAACGTCAAAATGAATCTTTGATAGTGAGAGGAAAGGCCCAAATACTCTTAGATCTATACTTCCATTGATGAGGAGACCAATGAATATCCTAGCCAGATTTCAACTTGTCTACCACATCGCTGAAAGGAATAGAATACCTCTTGAAGTTTTGAAATATATCTTCGTCAAAAGAGCTTGAATCCACCTCCATGTGATGACCTCAAGACCCCAATCTTTCTATCAGCATCTTCTTTTGCCTCATCAAGACCTATTGACAACCAGACATTAAGTTAGGAAAATCCAAAATCCCTTCATCATGTAATAGGGTGTTATTCCTATAAAGAGTATCCCAAGTCTCAAAACAAACTCTTCTGTACTTATTCATTCTAGCATACAATTTTTCTTTATTCTAGAACATGATCCATCATGTCCACATGGACTCCTAGAAAAAAAAATAGAGTTGATGACAAAATTTGGGTTCGCAATAGGTTTAATAGAGCTTGATAGAGTAGTTTTGTTCAACTTTTTGATGATATAATCATTTTTCTACATTATGGTATTTTAGTTAGTGTCCATGGTTGAAAACAATGATGTATTCCATATGTTGGCTGTTGAGGATAAGTTAGATGGCACTAATTACACGTTATGGGCATATATGATGCATTGTCAGAGAGATCATCTCTCCCTAACTTGATGAGAGATGACCGGCACTCTACTCGAAGAACAGAGATTCAAACTTGCAAACTTTCTCACGAAAGGAGACAAGAGGAAAACTTGCTGGAACCTATCAGCCTCCGACAAATGCATACTTTGATGTAGATACAAACGCAACGAAAGGGACCGCTACTTTTGGCATGACTCAACCTATAAAAAGAGGGGAACAAGCGCTATTTCTCCGAGTGATGAGGAGACAGATTATGGCTAAAGGAAGCAGATGAACTAAAGACAGGAGACAGAACAAGCGCTATTGATTATGGCTGACGCTGACTGTGGAGGAGCTCAACAACTTCGTTAGTTGTTGAAGATAGAAGGATCAACGATTGAAAAGTGTACATTAGCTTTGGATGTCAACGTCTCTATTCTGACTTCTCTGAACGTACCGCTTCTCTGCATTCTGAATTCTCTGATTTTTTGTTTTAATTCTGTTTAATTTTGACTCATTCGATGATGCCTTATTTTTGAAGCCAATCGACATAACGTCAATTCTGTTGATAGCTTCCAACTTTTTTTGCTCTCAGGACCTGAGGAAGGCTAGGCTAGATAGAGGCTACATTTCCCAGAGCATTATCCAACTATGGGGTCGCCCTTCCATCTCGCAACGCACTGACCTCACCATCACTGACCACTACCCGATCATCATCGCCTTCCGGCCTCTCTCCAAAGTCCATAAGGCTCCTTGGTTTCATGCCTGCCCAACGTCCTTTTCTCTCCCCTCTATCCACCAAGCCATTACTGAAGTGTGGAAGGAGGCCTTTGCCGTGTGCTCGCCCCCAGCCAAGTGCTGGAGACGTGAAGAAGACGATTGAGACTGCTCGACGAGCATGTATAGAGGCCCTTTATCATAGACTCTGGAGACTAGAGGAGGAGGTGAACAAAGGAAAAGTGCAAGCCCAGAGAGGCTTATGTAAAATGAGAGCGATGCTGAGATACGAGGAAGAAATTCAAAGGAAAAATTTACAAATCTTCTTTAAGGAGTAGTGGGCTGGCAAAGCAGACAAAACCACCAATGAGATGTGCCACATCCTTAAAAGGAAGCAAAACAGAGATTCGATCCCCCTGCTGATAGATTCAAATGGAGATGTATGCAATATGGTAGAAGAAAACTTAGCATTCATTGAGGAGCACTTTACGAAACTCTTGGGAATCTTGTCCCCCATCTCCCACCTCAGATGGGACTGCATGGCAGCAATATCTAGGGTATCCCCTCACAGGATCCCACACAGCCTCCCTCCCTTGTTGGATGCTCCTATATCAGAAGAAGAAATCATTGAAGTCATTGATGCCCTCCGTAGGGGTAAAAGCCTAGGGCCGGACGAACTCACTAATGAGTTCTTTAAGTCCTTCAAGTTGGTGGTTGCCACCCCTCTTCGCTTGGTCTCGCAAGAGGCGCTCGATTTTGGTGCACTTTCGAGTTGTCTCAACAATGGCGTCATAAAGCTAATTCATAAAAAAGGGGATAAGAACAAAATTGAGAACTAGCATCCGATTACGATGCTCCAAACGGGATACAAGATCAATGCCAAAGTCATAGCGAATAGAATTTCCAGCCATCTGAGTGCCTAGTTAAGCAAGGAACAAAGGCGTTTCATCAAAGGTAGGTCTATCATTAGAGGAAAAAGTGAACTCTGCATGGGCCTTGTAAGGATCCCTAATTTTTAGGGATTAAAAAGCTTAATCCAAGGGATGAGAGGGGCATACAATACCACCAGTGGTTTTCTCGAATATAATACTATTTGATTCAATTTTATTCTTGCATTAAAAAACAAAAATCTTTATAGCCCTTGGATGCTTGATTTCAATGGCTTGGATTAAATGTGGTTCTGCGTCTAGAGAGATAGGCTCTGACAATTCGTAGCACTGAAAGAAATGCGTGCCCCCTTTTTGTAGACTTCTGCACATTTTGTGGCCCTTAGATCTTGATTGATCCAAGGGAAAGGTGCAAATTGGGCTGATCTCGATTTGTGAACCGTGAGATCTAGATACAATCTGATGGTGAAGCGTGATTCGGGCTGATGTGAAGATGCGCACTCCTGTCAGCCGTTCGATCTGGCTCTCATCCGATGATTCAGGTCAAAAGGCGCTAGGAGTGGGAGGATGCAAAGGTGCCAAATGATATGGGCCTTAGGATTCAAGTTCAATCGCACGGCTACAGATTCAAGCGCCGATGCTTAGTGAAATTCAATTTGAAGCGTTGGATTCATGCACCGATCGAATGGCTAGAATGAAAAGGCGCAATTTTTGATATCCCTTGAATCTCTGCCATACATATTAAACAAATCCAAGGGCCGAAAATCAACCGTTTTTGACTTTTTCCTCCCAACATTAGCCTTTAGATCTTGGAGCCAATCCAAGGGCTTTGATTCATTTCCAAAGATTTCAAAACCATTCAAAAAACTAAAACCATGTATTCAGGGTGGTTTTCTCCTCTTTGACCACATAAAAACAAGGGAAGCCTATGCCTAGTCTATGTGATTAAGGGACTAGACTGTGTCCACCACCCTCTTCTCATTGGTCCATCACTAATCACCCCTTAATCTAAAAGGCCCATGCAAGGTTCATTTTTTCCCCTAATGTTTTGGAAGCCATTATCGACATTTGGGAAGGTCTCGACTTCTCGAATGAGTCAAGACAAGACGTGGACTTCATCAAGGTCGACTTTGAAAAATCTTACAACCATCTGGAATGGGACTCTATCTTGCAATATCTTAGGACCTTGGATGCAGTCAAAAGTTCATCAAGATGATCTTGACCCTTATGGGAAATGCATCGACACAAGTTAATGTTAATGGCCAATTGTTGAAGGTGATAAATCTAAGAAGATCGATTAGACAAGGGTGCCCGTTGGCTCCCCTTCTATTTGCCATTGCCATGGAAGGGCTTAGCCGGCTAGTGGGTCATCACGTGGAAGCTGGCAATATGAAATGCCTCCGATTGCCTGGCGACCATGATCAGGTCACCATGAGAATGTTTGCCGATGATATGAACGCATTTGTCCACCATGATGGTACCAGCTTGGAGATGTTTTGGAGGTGCCTAGACACCTTCTATGAAGCCTTTGGATCCAAAGTCAACCACTTAAAGGCCGCTTTCAGAGCTATTGTCGGGACCTAGCCTGACTTTCTCTTTGATCATGACTATCAACTCATTCTCCAAGCCCAATTTTTTTGGCTTCTTGGGATTCCCTTCGGTTTTGGTATCTCGATGGAGCAGCGGTGGAATTGGGTCCTGGCTAGACTCGAAAAGAAGCTAAACTATTGAAGAGGTATGCAAATCAATCTTGTTGGTGGTCGCGCAATGTTTATCAACACATTCCTCATTTCATCCACCATTTACTTCCTCTCTTGTTGGAGACCAAAAGGGCAAGAGTTGGCCAAACTAGAAAGAACTTGCAGAAACTTCCTTTGGATGGCGACGACAATAGGAGGGGAGTGCCCAAAATCAAGTGGTCCATCTGATCTTGCCAAAGAGATTGTGGGGGCCTTGGCATTTTGGACATTGGGTGCTTGGCCAACAAACTCGCGGCAAAATGGATGATTAAGGCTTGGTGCAGTGGGGAGACCTTGTGGGCCAAGTTGATCTTCAGAAACAAGAGCGCGTTGACTTTCATGGGGTAATGCGGGAGCCTCTTTGTCCTTGGAAACGGTTGCTTGATCAAAATTGTGTAAGAACTCCTTAGTGTTGAGGGATATTTTAGATGATGTGAGGGCCTCCAAAAATACTTGCAAGTTGCTGACCCTCATCACTTCACCCTTCCCATCAAGAAATTGAAGTTGCTACATTTTCACAAAGCCTTCTCTCATACTCCCATTGTATTTAGGATTTTTGGCAAAACCAAACCTTATCTATTTTCACACATGCACACACATTGAACCTCTTCTTCAAACCATTTCAAACCATTCAGGTATACATATTTTAAGTTCATGCATCTTTACATTTGAAAACGCATAGAAAGAACACTTTCACTTTCAAAGGTTCACGTTCACATTATCACACTTTTGACTTTAAACATTTGTATTCCTGCATACATGCTTTGAAAATGAAAAGATCACTTTCATCTAGAAGAATCTACACTTTTCATTTACATTTGTATACATCTTTAAAAACACAAAAATATATTTGCATATCCTAAAGAAAGAGTTAAATTGTAATAAAACAAGATAATTGAGTTAGTTGCATATCAAAAATAAAAAATTAATTGGAAGTCAAAGACATAGTCAAAAGTATTAAAGCCCAATCACGACTTGAATAAACAAGATGGAATATTTTCTCAAACTAATGATGCATAAAAACCAAGGATAAAAAGTAGTAGAAACCTTGTTAAAGGAAAAGGAAAAGTTCACTGGGTTAACATGAATGAGTATTTCTGATTTGTTTAGCAATGGGATTTGCGCTTGCAAGAATCGAAGCCCATGAAAACCTAGGTTGGAAGGATTTTAGGAAAAAAATCCATAAGTAATTCTGCCTAGAAGATTTTAGCTAGCATAGTAGAGAGGGATTCATGCAGTGGATTAGCTTACCCAAACCTCAAACAATTATTACGCAACTACATAGTGAGTTTTTGAAATGCTTTTCTCAACTATCAGAGGTACATAGAACTCCTCTCACACCTAATGTCATGATCTATTTCCTAAAAATTTTGAGTCTGGATGTGAGAGTAGAAGTTGAGCAAAGAATTGAAGAGTGAGGGAAGAGACATGTGCTCACTGATGATTGGGCTGCAAACCTCCAGCTAGTATTCCACTCTTGGGTGACCTTAGGGAGGGATGGACCATTGCAAAGGTTGATTACGTAGCATCCTCATCCAGCATACCTAGTGAACTTCAATTTGAGATCCTTTTCAAAAAGTTTGAAAACATTATGCAAATGCAAACCAACATGTCCAAAGAACTAGCATCATGTCAAAACACACTATATGCTTTGAACACTCAAGAGAATACATTTCGACACTCAAACTTAGCTCAAATATCCTTTCACACTAAACTCCTCACCACAACCTCCTCAACCTACTATGCAGAGAACCGATAATCGTAATGAGTGTAGTAGCCCCAATGTGCGGAGATAGATTGGGTGTGATGCTATTGATCATCTCACATATTCATGTGAGGCATTAAAGGAGGCTAAAGAACAAAGGCTGGCCATTGATGTAGATAAGAAATTATGTGATTTTAGGACACGATTACCTTTAGCCATCAAGTACGGGAAGGAGGGAATGAAAAATATATATGTGAACCTTTCAAACTCTAAACTAGGTGCCTCTATTATAAAACTAGAGAGTATGGATACTTGTGATCAAGATTCTGACCAACCTATTTTGAAGAAACATTATTCTATAGAAGCACTAGTCAAGGCAAGACATGCAATAATGCACAAAAAGAGATTGGGATTCATCAATCGACCAATTCTCCATCTACTCTCATACTGCCAATATAAGGAGAAGAGGAAACAAGACCAAAAAACAAGATGAAGAAACCAAAAAAATTTCAAAAGCAAGAGGAAGGGTCTAGATTAAACCAACTAAGAAAAAGAGAAATAAAATAAGGGAAAAAACCTATGGTGAGTGAACAAAATCAAGCAAAACAAACTGATGAAAACACACTGGACATGAATATTGATAAAGCAACTAAAACTCAAACTGATGAAAAACAAACAAAGAAACAAAAAGGAATTTTGAAAGCAATTTTAATCTCTGAAATTGAACAAAAAATTGATTCTAAGGAAATTTTATATGAAATCTTAATAAAAAACCAAGTGATAATGTCCTTGGAAGAAGTCTTTTTGATTGCTAAACTTGAGTTTAAGGAAAATTTTATCAAACTTATCAAAAGGAAGAGGTTTTCACTTTGTCAAGAAGTTGAGATGCAAGACATTGCAGATTTGACTCAAGTTAGAAATGAATCTCTTACTTCTGATGAGTCTGATGACGATGAGGCTTACAATGTTAATAAGAATTTACTAAGTCCAATCATGCATGATGACAAAAGTAAACAAACTGGAAGCCATTTTAGCAAAAGTTTCTTGGCTAGGGGAACACCTGAAATGAAAATCAAATTAGCAGATAAACAAAAGTCAGAAGTCATATTCAGCTCTAGCATTTGTTGATTCACGGTCAGAGATTAATGTTATTTCTAAAGAACTTTATGATAAATTCAAATGAACAATTGAAAAAAACAATGGACGGATAATAAGAACAATTGATAATCATGTTGGCTCTTTACTAGGAGTGTGTGCAAATATTGCTATAATGATAGATGGGATTCCTAACACATTTCACTTTTTCATTCAGGAAAATTATTCTTATGGGATTATTGTGTGTCAACGTTTCATATGTGAGATGCGAATGGAAATGAACGTAATGGAAGGTGGGTCCACATATGCTAGGATTCCATCTAAAGATAATGAACGTAATGGAAGATGGGTCCACATATGCTAGGATTCCATCTAAAGATAATTTGCAATCACTCCAAATATTGATTATCAATCCAAATCATGTACGAAACTAGGAAGAAATAAAAAAATATCCTATATGCTCATAAGAGAAAGTATGCAACGATTACTTGCCTCTATGTGAATTTGGAACTTACTTTGATAAAAAAACGTTTTCTAGATGCCACTGTTGAGCAGGACAACAGCGGACTATGGATTGATGTCTCACAACCTTGGGCATACTTTTGAAAGTTTTTTTGTTTGTTTTCTGCATCAACATTGCATTTCTTGCATCACAAAAACATACCTAAAAGAATAATAAAAAACCAAGAAAAATACTTTAAAAACAAAGGATGCATTTTACCTGATGAGCACATTGAACATATAACTGACACTTCATTTACTTTCTCATTACTTGAAGAACCTCAATATGCATTATATGATGAGAACACTTCTTGATTTTTGCTTCCTAGCTCCCTTGATGAATATAAGCTAATTGCCACTTTTGTTAAGGATCACAAAAATGAGGAAGCTCAAATCAATATGAAGTGTAGAACAATGGATAAAAAGTTAAAACCCATTGCTCAGCCTTTACCAAGAGGAAGTGACAAAAAGTTCAAGCAAATGACATAAGGCCCGATTTTCCATGAGCAATAAAACATAGGACATACATTCATCAATGAAACCATTAAACAAATTAAAATAGGAAGTGATGACTTGTTTCTATTTCTTGTTGTATGTGTAGCAATGTTAGTGAAGTGAGAAGGTTTCAGCTTATGTCTTCTATGTTTATTGGATACCTCACTACACACATGTTTCTAATTATCTTTATAATTTGTTGAGGAAGAATAAAAAAATCGTATGGAGTGAAACACATTCTAAAGCTATTAGAAAATTGAAAAGAGTGCTACTTGATGGTCCTATCTTCAAATAAGTTGACTATTCATATAATAAAGTCATTATTTTGACTGTAGACACTAGTATAGGATGGGTTGTTGATCACGATGATGAAGAGGGGAAAAGATATGTAGTTATATTTGCTGCTAATATTTTGCATGAAACTCAACAAAAATGCCCACAAATCAAACAGGAGCTTTTGAGATTAGTCATAACTTTAAAGAGTGATAAAGAATATTTCATAGGAGTCAACATGATTGTTGAGATAGATTGTCTGCCACTTATTGGTATGATTGAAAATTGTTCATTGATATTGCAATGTTAAGATGGATATCATATATTAAATTTATAATTGATTTTTAGTTCATATTTCTAGAAAATCTTATATTGTTTCTCATATGCTTTCTAGAGCTAAATTCAAAGATGATGTTGAGAGTGCAGGAGAATTAGATATAAATTTAATCAATTATGATCCAATGTATGAGTATAAAGATTTTAATGATGAAAATTATGAAGGGGTGTGGAAAGGCATTGTCAAGTACCTTAGTATTCTAGAAAAGTTGCCTACTTAGTCATCAAATAAATTCAAAGACATTAGAAAAAGAGCTTATAATTTCTTCTTAAAAGATGGATTTATTTGGAGGCATGCTAGGGGGAAAGTTAAAATGCCACAAAGGGTACTCATAAAAAACACCTCTATTGCAAGTTATGAAATATTTTCATGGTACATTATGGTCTAGACATAAAGGGTTCCTAGATACATATGAAAAGATTATAGAGATTTATTGGTGGCTAGGTATCTATGTCAATGTAAGGGATTATGTAAACAGTTGTACTACATGTCAAACACATTCATCTATGAAACATTGAGATCCTATGCATCCTACCTCTTCTCCTTGTATTTATTATAAGTGGGTAGTTGACCTTGTGACCATGCTTAAAAGTATTGATAAGATGCAGTATATTGTACTTGCAAGGAAAGATCTTACAAACAATGTAGAGGGGTGATCACTACAATCTAGAACGACAAATAGTTTATGTAAATTTCTACTTGAGGATGTGATTTCATGATATTATTATATTGAAAAGTAGTGGCTGATAGGGGAGAATCAGATGCTCAAGAGGCTAGAGATTTCTTTGCACATCATGGTTAAAAGTCAAGCTTCAAGTTAAAAATTCGTGGGAAATCAATCATGGACATGTGGAGCAATCAAATGAAGCTAAAAGCCACAAGATTACATCAAGAAAAATCACTAAACCCATCCCCAAGTCATCTCAACTAAGTCCTCCACGTTAAGAGGCTAATTTGGAAAGGTAGTTCCTAGATCACTGTAAAAGGAGCATGTATCCAAACTTCTTTTGGGCCATGTTCTTGGAGTTGTAGCTCATGCAAAGTGATCACTAAGTGCTTGATCTGTAATAAGAAAGCCCCTTGCTTAAGCTAGCCCCTTGCTTGCTTGTTTGTTTCCTTTTAGTAGGCATATCTATGTGTGTGAACAGGCAATGTTGCAACTCTCTACCCCTAAGTTGTTAGCATTGATTATCCCTCTTTATGTATCCATTTGATGTAATTCTTGTTTCATTGGATAGCTATTATAGTCTATTTTATGCTCATCACTTCTTTGGAACATTATCTGAGTACTCTGGGGAAAACATTCATTTTAGTGAAGTTCGGTGATTGATATCTCTCTCTGTGTGTAGGCTCTGTTGGAACTATTTTGCTCTATGTTGTAAGGGTTGGTTCTCCTTCTCTATTTATCCATTTTCTATGATTTTGATGTCATTGGATAGATATCACAGTGCTTAAAAGTTCACCCAATCTGGATATTCATTCTTTGTATATTCTTTGAGAAAAGCTTACTGGAGTGAAGTGAGGTCTTTGTTTAACTAGTAGTTGTGAACATTCAACTAGCTCATCTTGACATTTTTTCTCTTTTATAAGCCTCCATTTTGAGTGAAATGTGTTTTGCTAGAAAGCTATTGATATCTACTATAGGTCCACAAAAGCTCACTAGAGTTCTCTTCACATGCTCTAAGAAAGAGCATTTTTGGTGTGCAAAGGTAAAGGAAGGGTACTTGTGGAGGTCATTCGTGCTTTATCATTGCATAGGGGTTGAGATACTTCCCCCATTCGTGGTATCAAAGCATTTTAGCATCTTGGAGATATCCAATACAAGAAAGAAGACCTCTTGGAGCTGGTGGCTGAGGATTTGCATCAACAAAAGCTTGTTGGGGGTAGCTCACATCAAGGGGGAGCTATTCTACTCAAATCATCAAGAGCACAAGGTATCTATCTAAGGAAAGCTTTGGATTGAGGTCACTTCAGAGCCTCATTTGCATTTTACACACATTGGAGCATTAGCCAAGGGCTAGGTCAAGTAGCAAAGACTAGAGATGAACTTCAACACTCAAATTGAAACGTTAAACAAGGGGAACTATAAACCATGGAGATTTAGGGTCTCCAACTACCTTATGGGCAAGGGCCTTTGGGGATTGATTAGTGGAAGTGAACCAAGACCTAGGTTGGATGAAAATACAACCAATGACCAATGAAGGGCCTTTAGAGAATGGAATGAAAGAGAAAAGAAGGTTATCTTTATCCTTTTCCAACACATTAACAATAGCATGATTGGCCATATCCACTGACTTGGATTCAAGCATCAAGGTATGGGAGACATGTGAGAGCCTTTATTCAACAAGCACCAAAGCAAGGAAGATCCAACTCAAGAATGTGCTCAACAACCTAAGGAAGAGCTCAGGGAGTAGCATAAATGACTACGTAATTAAGGTCAAGGAGTTGTCAGATGGATTGGGATCCATTGAAAGCAGGATGTTACATATGTGGCAAGTTTGGCCACCTATGCTAGAGATTGATACCAAGGAGGAAACCAAAGGAGCTATAATCAAGGTTCTTCATACAAAGCCCAAGGTAATTATGCTTCTACAAACTCAGAAAATGACTGATGATGCACATGAATGTGAATTCAAGCAAAGTAGATAGCATTTGGTATACTAATAATGGATTTAGCAACCATATGAGTTGCAATGCTTCTTGATTTACTAATCTACATGCTCCCAAAGGTAAAGGACATGCAGAAACAGGTGATGATACAGCCCATGAGATCTCCCATGTTGGATGTAGCTTTAGATGAAAAGGAAGAAGGAAGATGTTTGAAGGATGTCTTGCATGTACCTACCATCACAAATAACTTGGTGTTCGTAGGTCAAATGGTTGAAAGAGGCTATCAAGTAAGATTCAACAAAGGTGGATGCTTTGTGGAGAACCCTAAGCAAGGGTACAATGTCATAGCAACAGTAAGGAATCAAGGGAGACTCTTCACTTTGGAGGTAAATTCTCATTCCACTCAACTTGTCTACTTCACATAAGGAAACAAGAAGATTTTGGATTTTGACTTATGGCACAAGAGGATAGGTCACATCAACATAAAAAGAATGAAGGAAATGCAATTCAAGAGGCTGGTTGAAGGGCTTCCCAACTTCCAAAGACAAGGTATGAAGCATTTATGTGAATCTTGTCAACTAGGGAAGCAAGCAAGACTTCCATTCAAGAAGAGTGGCTACATAAACCAACATCCATTGGAGTTGATACATACAGATGTGTGGGGGCCAACCAAAGAGCAATCGATTGGAGATAACAAGTACTTTTTCACTTTTATAGATGACTGCACAAGGATGGTTTGGGTTTATTTCATCAAAAGAAAATCAGATGTTTTTACATGTTTCAAAGCATTCAAGGAAATGGTAGAGAAGGAAACATGTACATATATCAAGAAGCTAAGGTCCGATGGAGAGGGATAATATTTCTCCAATAAATTTTCGTTTTTTTTAATGGATCAAGGCATCAAAAGGAAAGTAACATGTAGGTATAGACCCCAACAAAATGGGGTAGTAGAGAGAAAGAATAGATACATTGTGGAGATTGCTAGAGCAATGCTTAACGAGATGAGTATACCTAACATGTTTTGGAGTGATGCAGCAAATATCATCGTGTATCTTATGAATAGGGATCCTACCTGAGGAATCCATGGCATGACACCATATCAAGCCTTTTATGGTAAGAAACCTGATCTTTCCCACTTGAAGATATTTGGATGTACTTGTTATGTACATGTGCCAAGTAAGAGGCACAAGCTACAACCAAAGGTGGAAAAGTGTGTATTTCTAGGATATTCAAATGATCATAAAGGTTATAGGTGCTTCAACACAAACAGAAAGGACTTGAGGATATCAAGGGATGTAGCATTTGATGAGCTACTCCCTGGGTATAAGAAGTATGATTGTATGTAGGAATATAAAGAAGAAAAGCATGGACATGATGAAGAACAAATCGACCAAGAGTTAAGCGACCCAAGGTGTTCCATTAAATGAAGATAGTTCAAGCATGAATTCACCATGGAGGGGGAGATCTTCATCAAGCTATGAAGCACAATCAATCAACAAAGGCAAAGCAACATTGGTGGAGTTGGATGAAGAAGGTAATGAAGTTGAAGATGATGAAGGACACATGATGGAGAAAGAAGCCACATCGAACAAAGAGATCAAGTACCCAAGGCAAAGGAGGTTTACTCCTCCAAAAGGTGAAGAAAGGAAGTCTTCTAGGGTTAAGTATCCAACTCAAAGGTTTACTTATGATTCTTACATGGCAACGCATTATGCATATATGAACAAATTAGTAGAAGATCATAAGCTCGATTTTTATGAAGATGCAAGCAGGTACACCGAATGGAAAGAGGCAATGCAAGAAGAGACTGAAGCACTTGAGGAGAATCAAAGATGGACTCTAGTGCCCAAGAAGGAGAACATGAAAGTAATAGGAAATAAGTGGGTGTATAAAGTAAAGAGGAATTCAGATGGATCTATTTCTAGGTTCAAAGCAAGATTGGTGGCCAAGGGTTTTGCACAAACCTATAGAGTGCACTTTCAAGAGACATTCAGCCCTGTGGCAAAGATGAGCACCATTACAAAACTCATTGCAATGGCTGCTAGCAAAGGATGGAATCTCTTCCAATTGGATATCAAGAATGCCTTTCTCAATGGAGACTTGGAAGAAGAGGTATACATGGAGCAACCACTAGGTTCTGTTCATAAAGAGTTTCCACATCATGTTTTGTAAGTTGAAGAAGGCACTTTATGGCCTAAAGCAAGCTCCAAGGGCTTGGAACCAAAGCTTTGTGGACTATTTGATCAAATGTGGTTACAATCAATGCAAGGTCATTCCATCTCTATTCATCAAACAAAGAGAAGAACTTGTAGTCTACATGTGTGTGTATGAAGACGATCTTATCATTCCTGGTAATGATACAAAGGGCATTGAGGAGATCAAGGCAAAGCTTGGAAAGGCATTTAGGATCTCTGATCTTGGAGATCTTAGGTATTTTCTTAGCATTGAAGTTGTATACAAAGAAGAAGGTATTATGCTCATTCAAAGGAATTATATTTTAGACCTACTTGAGAGGTTTGGGATGCTTTTGTATTGATCTATTGTAGGCTCTTTCAATTATGTCACAATAATTAGGCCCGACATAGCATATGGAGTTAGAGTGTTATCACAATTTATGCATAGTCCAAGGATGACACACTTGCAAGCCGCAAGAAGAATGTTACGATATCTCAAGGCTACTATAAATGAAGGATTTTTTTACTCATTTGATGATGATATGCAGGTCAAATCTTACTCCGATGCAGATTGGGTCGGTCTAAAGGAAGATAGAAGGAGTACAAGTGGTTTCCTAGTCATGATAGGTAGCAAGATCATCTCATGGATTTCAAAGAAGCAACCCACAGTGGCAGTA